>VDFB02389866.1:0-37201 GCA_007258455.2 Sequoia sempervirens
ACACAAAGTAATTGCAAGTGGATTAATAGAAGTAGTTGCCATTCCCGTTGTGATTCAATGCCCAAACCTAATTATTGAATGCATTAGGCATTATGACTCTCAAACCTATGAAGTTAGAACTCACAACAATAGTTTGATAGTTAAAATTCAAAGAACTACTTTCATCTCCTATCTAAAACTTCTAGAAAGAGAACAATTTTCAGGCCTCAACTTTACTAATTCACAAATTGAGTTCTCAAATAAAAAGAGGTATTACTGAAACATAATCACCAAGATCTAGATAGCCATGCTCAAAAAAGGCAAATCCCAATTACCCAGAGGTTAGCACAGAAATCATTTTGTTGATGAAATTTCAAATATAATTGTGCTATTGCATAGATTGAGAGGAAATGAAAGAGCGCACGAGTTTGAAGAGTGGATGTATTTCTTTATCCAAATCGTGCTCATAGGGAAACAGTTCTTAGATTGGGCAAAACTTGTACTTATTAGTGATGGGATGCATGAAATGTTTGTCTTCTTTGCAATTAATCAATCCTTCCATATGTCCCTATATCTAATCTATGTCGTCGCCAGTACGAGGCCTTGGCCAAGTTTAAGACCAAGTCCACTTCCCCAACATGAAGTCCCAATTTTCAAATATTATGATAAGTTACAATTGAGTAAGAGCTACCTTCATCACTGGAGGATTACTGATACTTTTAACATGAGGGTGACTCGAGAAATACAGGGGAAAATTGACCTAAGGCTTACTCTTGAGTCCATGTAGTTAGTTGGCATGTATGGAAGTCACTTCATCTGATTCCAAAGGTTTTCATAAATTCGGGTTGGTGGTTTCAATGGCTATCCATTAAAGCTTCCAAGATATGCAGAAGATAAATTTGTACTAATAGAGGTCTACAGGCAACTGGTTGATGTAAATAAGAGATGTCAAGAGCGAAAGAAAATACAATTTCCTGTAGGTTTCGGTTATTTCACTTGCAACTCAATGTCAGATGATCTTAGTATCAAAAGATACCTGGTTAAATATACTCTACAATTTTATGAACAATTCCCTTTTGACAGCAAAGATTATGTGAAGAATAATTTACAATTTGGCCCGAGTTTCCCTCATATACCTTATCTAGAAGATTACTAGGCAGACCTTGATGAGCATGAAGTTAGAAGAAGTTGGATGAGATTGTCCTTGAGACAGATAAGAATATTTGATATGGGATGGGATGTTCAAGTCATAAAGGATGACAAATCGGATATGGTTGATCCCATTTTTACTAATCATATATCTACTCGACCCATTGTTATCATGGATTAGAGCATCACGGAGGTTGAAACCATTGAGGCGAAAACTGCGGTTGTTTTGAGGAGAACAAAGGAGTGGGTTGCTAAGAAGAAGATAGAACAGCAGTGCCCTCAAACCAAGTCACAAAGTACTCAACCTATAGGTGGGAGTAATCAGCCTCCCATAATCTAAGGGACTTCATGTTCAACTTCACATTAGATATCATTAGGAGCTCAAGGTGATGGTGATGACAAGCCCCCTAAAAGAAATTTATCAGAAAGAACATGTGGAGAAGATGCTCTTGATCTGCCTCATCGAAGTAAAGACAAAGATATAGTTGAGGATGAAGAAGATACAAGTAACATCTCCATCAATACCTCTTCCTCATCTCACGGATCATCTCCTGTTAGGGAAGTAAATGAGCCTCTTAGGATGGGATCTACCCCACCTTCACCAGAACATGTACAAATTGTCACTCCTCTATTAAGGAGAACTTTGTTTGATTCTTCTAGTTCTAAAGCAGTTGTTCCTTCCACATCAACTTGGTTGGAAAATACGTTGTCAAAGAAAAGGAAGGTAATACAAATAGATCTCCCTGAGCAAGACATGGTGAGTCAATTGCACCAGAGGCCTCCTAAGCCCAAAAAGTTGAAGACTACATCCAGATTGGTAAAGGATGACAACACAAGAAATTTTAGTGTGGAAGTTGCTCACCCCACTGCACAAAAAGAATTCAATCAAGCAACTGTGAGAGACTTTGATGTTGCCAAGATAAACTTAGGACCATCCACAAGAGACAAATATGTACACAACTTCCAAATAACAACAACCAAGTTAGTTGAACGAACTAACAAGGATAAGAAAAGTAAAGATGAATTGAAAAGCCAGGTCAGGGTTCTAACTGAATGCCTAAAGTCAGTTTGTGACTTGACTCCTCAACCCATCTCTCAAGCAAAAGCCTCTTTTGATCCAATATCAATGATGGGAAAAGAGATAGTAAGTAAGATGCAACGTTACAAGGTGTATGGAAAAGCCATAGGTGAGTGGGTAAGCGACATGACAGATAGAGGAAACCAATTCATTTCAGAAATGTTAAAAATTCATCAAAAGGCATATGCTTTGAAAATGGAGATAGAAAAAGATATTGCTTTGGCTAAAAACAAGGAAGCAGTATGGATTGCATACTTGAATGAGATCAAGGGGATGTTGAGTATGGGGGTGGAAAAATTGGCTAGTGAACAGAACATTCCTAATGTTGCTAATGGTCATTGTGTAATTTGGAATAAGAGCGTGGACTGGAAACTGCAAGTTGTAAAGCAAAGTTTGCAAGAATTTAACAAAGTGTTACCTGAAAGCAACGCAATTATGGAAGAAGTTCACAAGAACCTCTTTATGCTCAGTTTAGAGCCTATGTGGGAAGGAAGTGGCAGTGATGATGACATTGGAGTCCTGAAGGAGAATTTCAAGGTGATTGATGAGATTACTAACTCTCAACCTTTCAATGCTAAAAGCTTGAGGAAATTCAACAGAATAGACTCGGTTTTGTTTCAAACAGCTGGATTGGCAGGAACATATGACAAAAGGATTGAAGCAAGACATGACGACAAAATGGCCTGGAAGTTGCAAGTAGGGAATATTACTATTCCTCAACATATGGAAATGCCACATGTTGTCAAGGCTTTCCAAGTTTTGCAGAAGAGGCTTGCCACAATAGCAAATCAGTTAATTACAGAACTGGTCAATGAAGTGTCACTACCGTGACTTTTCAATTGCTTTCTAAATTTTTCATTAATATTTGAAAAGACTTTATTTATTTTTGGGCAATTACTTGGTAAAAGAAGCGGTTACTCATCCACTTATATATATTTGTAATTGGAACCAAAAAAATCTCTCTAGATAGTTTTTGAAAACCCTGATATTTACAATTTTAATTCTACAATTGAAACCTTTATTCATCTGTGTGTGTTTGGTTTATGGAGATAATTTAAGGATCTTAAATCTATGTTTAAGCAAGTTTTCCTATGTTTATGATTATTCCTGTGTAAATGTGTGGCCGTTTATCTCTATAATTGGTTTCATTTTCAGATGGTATTGGGTCGGTAACTGTTATTTACAAGTTATTCAGTATATGCCAACCTTTGTGCTAGTATTAATGGTGTTTCATTCTTATTGCATCTAATATTGGAAAGTTTTCTGGTATTAAGTTTTTCTACCTTTACTGCTTTCAAGTCAAAAGCATACATTTGGTTTATTTCTTTAGTTTTCTCTAAATTCATTGAAAATTTGTAAAGGAGTTGTACCTCTAAAATTTAGAGGGTGATTGTTTCTTCTAGAAAACAATTATCCAAAGTTGTTGGAAACAATTGCACCTTTGGGTGTTGAGAGTCAGGATTTGAGAAGTAAAATCTAAAGGTGCCCAATCTATTAGCAAACACATGTCCGGGAGGATAGTGGCTTCCTTTTATTCTTTTCTTTTTTTCCTATCACTGAAGTCTATTTTCTTCATGCAACGCCCATTTTTCAATTGCAAACTTGTTAGAGATAAATGCTGACCAATTCCAAGATTTCGGATCTTTCCTTGGGTAGATAAGTGCTAAAATCCCATCCAAACCCTTTTTTGAGCACCAAAAACGACATTAAATGGTGGGATCAGCCAAAACAAATTCAAAACCAAGCCTGTGTACTTTGTTCATGCATTAATATCATTGTAGTTTAATTAAAAGACCTCCCAAAATAGGTCTTGTTGTGTTGTTGATCTTGTCTTGTTGTGTTGTTGATCTTGCCTCACTCTCTAACCTACATTGTGTCCATAGGTGTGAACTCGTCCTCGCATTTGGGATCTTGGTCCATTTAAATATAAAATTAAAATCAAATATTTTAGTCAATTGGCCCTCCTAAGTTGACTCTACATAAATCTTTGGTTTTTCATGTTATGTTCATGTACACAAACACATCAACTTGCATGTTATTCAGTTTTAATTTTTGAATAAGTGGCATGAAGTGAAGGGAATGGAGTGCCCCTTGAGTTCATCACACATAAGGGTAGGGGAAAATTTTTGTTCACGTTCTCAATGTGTAACTCATGAGATGGCCTTTTATTTATTACTCCTACATTTTCTTTATTACATGGCATATCATAGTTATATTTAAAATTTCTCTTACCAATTATAACCCTGTTATCAATAGAGTCATCTAAAGTACACTAATATTGATCCCTCAAATCTAGAAATATATTACATCTACCAAATATACTAGCTAATTCAACTTCATGAGAATCGTGTGCAAATAACTTACCTAGATTTTTAGCTTTCTATTGGGGTTGTTACCTCCATGTGTTAGTATAATATTCTTCTTCTCCATATTGAGCTCAAGATTTTGTTCCACTTTCAATCTTTGGCTTGCTAATGGATCTTGGGTTTGATATCAAGTAGAGTTGCCACTCTCCTCAACAAAAGATACATTTTTTTACTAACAATAGATGACTTTTAATACCAATTGAAGAGCTATTTTATTGGCTACACTAAATACTAAATAAATTAGTATTTTAAATGATCTTGGGGTTTTTCACTCCCTGACAACCATGATATTTTTTTGGTGATCTAACTTATAATTCCCAAATCTCTAAGGTAGTCTCCCAGGTGCCAAGGGTGTCAAACCTTAAGAAGAATATCACTAAATCTATGATCAAGTTAGAAAACTAAGAACCAATTATTGAGGTGGGGAAGACCTCCTTCACTTATGGTTCTACAAAACCAAGGATGAGTTCACTAAGGTGCTAAGTTATGTAAAATTAAATGATCAAATAATTGCCTTGTTACGAACCATACCCTCACCTCTACATAGTGTACCCCTTATTTTGGTTGTTGTAATGTATCTATGTGCTATTTTGAACATACAATTTTAAGCACCATTATGTAGTAGAAAAGGATTTCCGTGCAAAGTGTTTAGGACATGGATTTATCAACCCCTAGTACTATTATACACATACATTTGAAGTTAGAAAGAACAACACGGTTAAAAAATAACTATAAATTACTTGGCTTGCTTTAAATGCGTCAAAGTGATGAAGAGGGAACAGAGAATAAATTGGTGCTTGTATCTAGTTGGGCATGAAATATAGTGTTTATATATAACATGTAATGGCTGAAACAAAACGGGATACCCAAATGAAGATATACCCACAGACTATATTTATCTAAATACACACATAAACTAGGTTCTACATATACAAATGAGTAAATAATAGAAATCACAAAACTTTATGAGTCTACTTAATGATCTAGAAATAAAACTATGTATTCCTTTATTTGCCTTGAAAAGATACATTACAAAAAGTTTGAAATGATTTTATGGCCAATTAGTCGACCAACTATTTAAGAACACGTCAAGGAAATATACAAAATACCCCAAGACACTCAAACAAATGTCAAATCTACTAGTTAGTAGGAAAATCTATGTATATTATTCTTTTAAAATTACAAACTAGCAATATTAAACTAATTTTGTATTGTCTCCTCATATCAAAAACAGCAATATTATGCTTTTTTTTATATTGGATGTAACTGGATGAAAATAGACCAAATTATTTTAAACACCTATCATGCATTTAACATGGAGGGTATACATACTAAACCATGAAACCAAAAAATAAAAACTTGAATGCATTTAATTCTACTATAAATAAGGTGTTGAGTCACCAAAACATGCTATTAAAGCAACAAAATCATATATATTTAAACAAAAAACAAAAAAACACTAAAGAGAAAATTAAAGTTATGCTCTAAATCTGACTAAAATGATCTTAAATATAGAATCCCAAAACAATTTTCTAAATTTAGACTTGAAGTGTTGAAAGATTGGTGCATTCTCAACAAACTGTAGATTAGATAACGTCAATTATCCAACATACTCTCCCTAGATGTTGAGCAGATTGACTAGTTGATCATAAAGCTTCAAAAACTAAATTTTACTTCTTTGGTATCTATTTAACTAAACGTAAACCGTGTGAAAAATGATTACTAGATGTGGAATTTTGATCATCCAAACTCCGCCCCCCTCCCCTCCCCCCTCCACTCCCCTCCCCCCCCCCCAAAATTAAAATCACTTTGTGTGAAGTTTTTTTCGACTAATAATGTCTTACATCTTCCAACACCACCATCACTATCACTATTATACATAGTCTTGTAGATCCATTTAGTCATACACTTCTTGTCATGCAATTCAAGTTAGGTACCCATTTTACAATCACTTATTTTGCTCCTTCTTGAGCACTCACAAGGTATTCTTTTTACTTAGTGGGATTATTTTTGTTATATCATGGCCTTCATTGGATGCTTAAACACAATTACCAATATCCACCTAGGCTTTGTTGATGACTTTCATATAGGTTTAGAACTACGTGCAACAACCACCAATATCCATTCCTTCTCCTATGCGCTACCTCATTTATTTTCTCTTTCTTTCCTTTATTGTGACCTTGAATATTGGTTGAGGCTATGTTGGCATTATTATGAAAGTTATGAATAGAGCATACAAGGTTGAAAGAGGTTCTAAAACCCCTCCAAACCTCCAACAAACAAAGAATAAGATGTCCCCCAAAATACTAACACTTAGTAATTTAGCAATTTTTTATAACATAGGAGATTGAAGGAAACATTGGAGTAATAGGAGGATAAACTTGGTCAAATTTTACAAAAATAGGAGGATAAACTTAGTCAAATTTTACAAAATGGAAATGGTCCATGTAAAATTTCATAGATTGGGTATTCATGATGGACACTAAGGGTCGAGGCAACAAAGTGAACACATATTTAGCCAAATTTTTACAATTTTAAGGCCTACAAATATGGGAAACAATAGAGAACTTGTGCAAATATTCAACTTTCCTAATTTCTTGCATGTCAGGCCTACCCTACTACTATTATAAAAATTTGGGTGCAAAAGCAAGTGAGCATTTTGTTATCAAGTGACACAAGTTCAACTCCTACGCTATTTCCTTTATGCACCATAAAAATTTAAATTCCAAATGCCATCACTTCCAATATATTGATGTGGAGGAAATAAATCAAGGTCTAACTCGTTCTCAAACTCATATCACAATACTTATTAAAACAACTTGGCTCAATCTTAAAGTAACATGTTTCACTCTTTGCTTCATTTGGATTCTCAACAATGGGATGCATCATTTTCTCTATGTAGTTGGACCTCCTTTTCATGTAGGGGTATGGTAGCGTAAGAAAAATCCATTTGGATGGTACCACCAATTGAAGTTGCCTATTCCTTGAATAGTAACATAGCCCACTTGGATATACAATCAAAAATTATGATTACTATTGAGGATCACTTATCTAGGTATGGAGCAAGTTGTACTTCTACATCATTTAATATTTCAATTACTCTTTCCATAATATTGGTTCATGACTTCTTGAGGCATCACATTGTTGGATGTTCTATAATCTAACGTGTAATTATGTACCAACTAAGTTTTTATTAACAAAGACATGTAAAATAGATCAATCACCTGCTAATTACTAGTAGACACAATGCCCAAATAAATCTCATATGATTCTTAGACATTAGATTAATTAGTACCTTCCTTAGGACCACCAAAATCTTTAATGGGATTAATTAAAAACAGTGGGAGAATTAATATAAAGAAATATTTTTTCTCTATGTTTAGAGATCCTAAACAATTCCTTAACTAGCACTTGGACTTTCAATTAACTTAATGCTTGAGCCATGTTTATTACCTAGTATGATGGTAAGGGACTTGATAGTAGAATAATTATAGCACTAATTTTAGGGATGAAAGGCATTACCTAACCACTAATAGCAACCCGCCTCATGTTTATTACATTTTCAACTTCCTCAATAGACTTTTGTTTCTCATTTGCTACTTCTATGGTTTGATTTTTCTTAGCAATACTTCTAGCTAACTTTGCATTCTAAATGTTGCTGATTGAAATATGAATACTCTTGTATTTAGGGACATATTTCTTATCTAGCATGGATGCATCTATCATATGCATTTTCTTTCTTAGTAGTGACTTCCCTATAGTTCTATTTGCACTCTACTTAACATTGTGTTTGTATTATTGTCCTTTGCCCAATAGTGTGATTGACACATTTGGTACAACAACACTTCTATCTTGACCCTTGGCACCTACTTTCCTATTCCTCAAATGGTAATCACATGATAGTTGTCTCAATGAGAGCCTTGATTTCTTCATTAGATGCTTTGCTCTCTTATACCTCAACTACATCAATTCCTTGAGTTGATTGAACTCTTTATTTTGTAGATCATATTGAACACCATGGTTGTCATGATCATGTTGAAAGAATTCATCTTCTTCACATACATATGGTTGGTCCACATTGGCATCTTCATAGTACTTAGGTGTACCATCTTCTTGTTGGAACTATTTCTATTCTTAAAGTGTTTTAGTAACAACACACTTTGATGGATCATGAGGCAAGTAGAACATATCATAGCAGAATGATTCTTTTTGAATATTCACATGATCCTTCCTCAATGGATTAGGGGTGTCTCTCTCTTAGTATCCTTGATTCCCATGTCTATGAATCTTCAAATTTTCAATTTTTCTAGGTTTCTTAGACTAGTCATGATTATAAGGTTGATTATGTAGTCTTTGACCTTATATAAGAGATCCTTCATAGGTCCCATTGATTTCTCTAGCCTATCTTCAACTATGAGGGGCTTACTTATGGTTTTGCATTTGGTCTAAGAACTTACACATCATCTCTCTTGAATTTTTTACCATATTCTCTCATGTTGCACTCTTTATATATATATATGGTTAAGGCCAAGGCCTCACCTTCCCTCAATGTTTAAGGGTTCTTATTATACAATAAATAGCCCAATTTAGGATCAAATGCTCCACAATATAGCACCAAAAACATGTATTTATCTGGCCTCACGTAGGGAGGCACCTTTCTCATTGTCATCATAAACTAGATTTTGAAATTAACAATGACTCCATTCACCCCTTTCTTTATAGCAGTGAGCTCATGGGTTGCCAAATCTGCTCTTTCTCCATATTGCAATCTAAAGATCCTCATAAACTCATCCCTTGAGTCTATGCTTATGTATAGAAAACTTCTATAACATTTTTAGGCACATTTTTCTAATAAGTACATGCAAGGTTTAATTACAACATCTTCATCTTCTATTTCATATTTATTCATTACATGGATGAAATGTCATAAGTAGTTCACTAGTGACACCATTATTTCCCTAGAGTTTTAGCATTTTTTCTTTAATCTCATTTGGAATTGGGATTAGGGTATCCTATAAAGCCATAAAATTCCAATTGCTTAAATTTCTCCATTCCTAAAGGTTGTTTTACTAGAGTGAATCTTTGAGCTTGTCTCCTAGGAGGTAGTACTACATTTTTTTGATCATTTGGTTGTTGTTAATACTACTAATCAGGAACATGCTAGTTATATTGCTAGTTTTGTGTTTGTTGATTTGGAATGTTCTATGTTATGCCTTAGTTTGTAGTCATTAGTTGAGTAGTGTTTTAAATTTGGTTGATTTGTATTGGTTTTTGAGAAAGTTGAGCTTAATGTAAGTCAATTTGGGCATGTATTTCATGATGTATTTGCCTAAGTTGGTCGATTGTGTCTTCATATTTATGTAATTCTCTTTCCCTATTCTTTATTTTTTACTACATAATAGCTTTGGCATAATGGAAAATAAGTTTGTATTCTTTTTTAGGTGGCATAAGGAGAAGAGAATGGAGTGACCCTTGAGTTCCTCCCCTGTAGGGGTGGGGGTAAATATTTGTTCACATTGTTAATGTGTAACTCATGATATGACCTTTTATTTATTACTCCTACATTTTCTTTATTCCATGGCATATCTTAGTTATATTTAAAATGTATCTTACCAATTACAACCTTGTTATCAATAGAGTCATATAAAGTATACTAATATTGATCCCTCAAATCTAAAAAATGTATTACATCTACCAAATATCTAATTAATTCAACTTCATGAGGATCAATTGCAAATAACTTACCCAGATTTTTAGCTTTCCATTGGGGTTGTTGTCTCCCTATATTATATAAAATTCTTCTTCTCCATGTTGACCTCTAGATTTTGTTCCACTTTCTATTTTTGGTTTTCTAGTGAAACTTGGGTTTGATATCAAGTAGAGTTGCCACTCTCCTCAATAAAAGATACAATCCTTTACTAACAATAGATGACTTTTGATACCAATCAAAGAACTCTATTGTCTTAGCTACACTAAATACTAAATAAATGAGTCTTCTAGATGATCTTTAATTTTTTCACTCCCTAACAAGAATGCTAATTTTTTTTTGGTGATTTAAGCTATAATTCCCAAATCCCTAAGGTTGTAGTCTCCCAAACACCAAGGGTATCAAACCTAAGAAGAATATCACTAAATCTATGATCAAGTTGGGAAACTACGAACCAATTATTGAGGCGGATAAGAACTCCTTCACTTATGGTTCTACAAAAGCAAGGTGGGTTCCCTAAGGTGTTTAGTTATGTGAAATTAAAATGATCAAATAATTTCCTTGTTACAAACCATACCCACTACATATTGTACCCCTATTATGGTTGTCACAATGTATCTATATGTTATTTTGAACATACAAGGTTATGCACCTTTATGTAGTAGAAAAGGATTTACATGTAAAGTGTTTAGAATGTGGATTTATCAACCCCTAGTACTAATATACACTTATATATTTGAAGTTAGAAAGAACAACATAACTAAAAAATAATTGTATTATTTGGCTTGCTTTAAATATGTTGGAGTGATGAAGTGGGAATAGGGAATAAACTAGTGCTTGCATCCAGTTGGCATGGAATATAGTGTTTATATTAAACATGCAATGGCTGAAACACAATGGGAAACCTAAATGAAGATATACCCAAAGACTATATTTATCTAAATACAAGCATAAACTAGGTTCTATATATACAAATGACTAAATAATAGAAAGCACAAAACTTTATAAGATTCTACTTAATGATCTAGAAATAAAACTACATATTCTTTTATTTTCCTTTAAAAGATACATTATAAAAAGTTTGAAATGATTTTATGGCTAGTTAGGTGACTAACTATTCAAAAACACATCAAGGAAACATTCAAAATGCCCCAAGAGTATTCAAAATGCCCCAAGAGACACTCAAACAATGTCAAATCTATCAGTTACATTCATTCTTCAATTTTATAGAGTCTATTACATGCTATCAACAAACCAACATCAATACAATATGAAAATTATAGTACCTAGAACAAGAAAAAAATCCTAAAGCTTCATAGATAATATTTTCTTCTTGTTGGTTATATCACTATTTTTTTATTTTTCCCTTCTTTTGCAAAGTGAAATCCCCTTCTTTACATACCCCCTTGCACAACTTCGATCAACCTTAGATAAAATAAAATCATCATTAATTTCATTAGTCCTCAACATAAAACTCCATGCTCCCTCTGTGCATTTCCTTGAATTTAGCCTAAAATCATGCCCAAACATGCCTAAAAGTACCAACATGCCCATGTAAGAACGCTCCTTCAAGATTTTCCCGCAACTTGGAAATTAAAATTGGATTGAACACAAGAAAATGCCCATAAAATATGGGCAGTAAGAGCCTTGAAAAATAACACATTTACTCCCAATAGTTATAGATGTCTAGGGTGGGTAGGAGCAATTGTAATAGTGGACAGGGATGTAAATTTTATTTGGTATTTTTCGGAGCAACTTTAAAAGTTGCGCTCAACTTTCTTCCTCACCATCAAGTTCTTCCTTTTACTTATTGAGATCTAATTTGTTCTATCATTGGCTTAATTGGATGCTTAAACACCAACATCCACACATGCTCTGTTAGTGACTTTCATATAGGTTTATAACTATGCCACAATCATCAACATCTATTTCTTTATTTTTTCTTTCCTTTCTCATGGCCTTGAACATTGGGTAAGGCTATGTCAACATTCTTTTGGAAGTTACAAAATGGACATCGAGGGCTGAAGGAGGCTTAGAAACCCCTCCAAACTTCTAAATAACAAGAGCTGCAGTGCAGTGTAGTTCCTGCCAAGTGCTGGCAGGGCAGTTTTGAGAAACTGGGGATTGTTAGAGAAACTGAACATACAACCATGAAAATAGACTTGTTGAAAGAGTTAAAGTTGTAGGGAGTCAATATTGAGACTGTGCCACCTACCATCACAAAGAAAAGAACCAAAAAATGCTCATCTCCGCAAGCATACTCATAACATTGGTGGTAGTGATAAACTTACTAAAATAGCTAGAGTTTTTGTTGCAGAATTAACTAGTGCAAAGAGCATAGCTTAAATCTGATTAAGCAATCATACTATCAAAGTCGTTAACACCACATATTCTCCTTAAAACTAAACTATAGATCTGTTAACGTTTTGGTCCAAGCTTTAACTCAAAATTACTATGGTGAAAAATTTATCAATGATAACAACTGTAAGAGATAGACAACAATGCAAACAAACTTCAAAAGTACATTTGAATACAATACTGAAATTAAGTTAAAATTTGAAATTAAGTACAACCAGTAAAAGACAAAAATTATAGGAATGACTGACAAATAAATATATGTACTCTACACTGCCAAAATGGAATTTAAGTATCAAATTGAAACTCATATGCTAGAGTTGATGCCTGAAATGGCAGATGACAACATGATTGGAGCCAAATGAAGCCAGATAACTGTAGATAAGCTTTGTAAAAGGATCGAAGGCCTAACTTAAGGACTCTGGAAGCTATGTACCCTGGTCTAACTTACATGACTATGAAAGCATAGGAAAAATCATGTGCATGCATACTAGCTGCATCGAACAAGGTGACTGAGCCCACTTGAGATACAAACATGTATATGTTAATATTTATTAAATCATATAAACAGAGGCATATATAACAGTGCAAGATTTTGTCCTTCAAGATGTGTGTTTTTATAGTTTCTAAAGCATATTCATTTGAAGATGCAAACAGTCGAATATATAGAATAAAGCAGTAAACTAGATAGCATTTACATAGAATTCTATTAATATTCAACTCATAGATTTCAGCACTTGCATGCACGATGAATACCAAAATTACTGGTATAACAAGAAATAGCTAATAAATATTTAATATAGCTGAGCATTTCAGTTCTTACCTGTACTTTTCAACAGATATATGGCTGAAACTCGTATCCTTGCAATTCTGATAGGCAATTTTCTGTACATTTCAAATCTCTTATAGAAATGGTCTTTGAGCAATGATTCTTACTCAACAAATAACTAGGTCTCCTTCACTCCTATTCTATGTGTGTAGAAATATTTCGTTTCTTTTTGTATTTGTATATACTGTAGAGGCTGTGAGGTGATGATTTAAGTTATGTTGGTTGAATAAAATTTGACCACCACCCTTTTCCTAAAGGAAATAGGCCATCACAGAATCAATTATAGAACAAATTAAATTGTTCAAACATCTTTATAATGTGAATTATAGACTGCTTGATAGCATACTCACAAGAACTTAAGCTAAAAGGGAACACCCACTAGTACCTTATGTTTTGGTGATTGGTTAAGTACAGGAGAAAATTGAACTATGTTAGCATTCTACAACAACAACTTGGATGTTAAATAAAATTTTGCATGTTCTTAGAGAATCTCCTTTCAAGATATCATATAGGTCCTAGGAGAAAAAATGATTTCAATATGTTCATGATATTATTCAGCCATAAGATAAATATTTTTAGTTCTAAGTAGTGAGAACTTCAAATTGTGCCTAATGCTCAAGTGAGTACAATATGCTACGAACTCAATTCATTCAGTTCTTTTTATAGGGATCAAGAATTTCCTGACCCATTGACAGAGTTAAATAGTTTAAAATGTAAAAACAGGTGCATCTCTGTGCATTTGAATTGAAAGTTACTTCTGCAAGCTTTCTAAACTTCCAGAAATCTGCCAATATGTGCTTTCTTTACAGTGTTTTGATTAGATCTCTCAGAATCAAGAAACATCCAACTCTGCCAGACTTCGTTGTTGTAACTAGTAACAACTTGCATTGTGTATTTGCCTTCATGTATCTCTAACTCTTTGGTAGTAAGTCGGAAGAGGAAACATTTGATAAGTTTTTGGGAGTATATTTTCTAATAAGGGTATCCAAGATTATTTTGTGGTACAGAGAAATGACGGAATGTATATTTTAGGTCCAGAGTTGAAAGCTTATTGAAAAAAAGTTAAAGAAGGATTTCAATATCAATCTGAAAAAAAAAAAAAGAGTTTACATCTTCAATTATAAGGCAGCACATCATTGCAAAGTTTCATATGAAACTGAGAAAACCATACTCTCTGGAATCTTCAGATCCAGATTATTCTGTTTTCAAATCACTATAGACATTGCCAGCAAGATATAAGGTACAAAGCTTACGAGAAATGATTTTCAAAGGCAATTGCAAAATTTGTAAATTTAAATAATTAAAAATTGTTACATTATGAGAAATGAAGCTTAGGGTGCACTAAGAATTGCGTGTGGTAAGAAGAATGTGACAAGCATATCTACTTTGCAATTTCTTCAATGCAGCTTCACACAAGAATAAGGCTTTGACATTTGTCATTAGTTGATATTACAGGACTGCTAGTGCAAAAAAAATATAGCATAAAGATATCAGAAAAAGTACACTCATTTTTTTGAAAAGGATACAAAACACCAGAAAAACAAAATATTTAGAAACCATCAAGGAAGAAGAAAGCCAAATGTCATTGTAAAGAAAAAACACTGGGCATTATCCTATCAAAGATTCAAATGCAATAAAATGCTGGTCCATCAGAAGGTTGCTAGTAGAGTGAACCCATGCAAATATGTCAATGATGAGGATTATTATCCAACAGTGATTGATTTATCCAATTCCATTAAGAGTAGTAGGTGATATGTTGACTCTTGTGCTTCACAGCATATGGTATTCAACAGATGATGGTTTACTACCTATAAAAAGAATCCATCAAGTTTGGGAACTTTTCCTGAGGGGCATTGTGCCTATTCAGCTTTCTGGTGGAGTGAGAAAAAGTATACATGATTTGTTCCATGTACTAGGCACTTCCAACAAGTACCAGAACAGATGAAGATTGAGATTGTATTTAATGCTGAATCCTAATGGTTGAAGATTAAGAAGGCACAAGTGTTTGGCAAGATTGCATGAGTGGAAAGTCAAGGTTAGTTTATCAAGCCAATATGGTAAAATCTAGTTATGGTCTTGGGGATGCTGATCTATGACATCTGTGGTTTGGACATCTAAGCATGCCTTGAAGGTAATTTGAAGACAAATAAATGCTCTTCATGTGGACTTTTATGAAGTTTGTTGTTTGGCAATCTGTAAAGGGTTTGTATATCGAAAAACAAACACATTGCATATTGTCCAAATATCGCATAGTTTTCAAATGATTGTGGAATCTCCACTTGGAGTTTGATAAAGGTTGCCACTTTGCATTTTATAAAGAACTTGTATCGATATTCAAAAATGTTGTGCATATTTTCCAAATGGCACCTAGTAGCAAAGGATGGTGGAATCTCCACATGAACTGTGGACAAGCTAAGTGTAATCGATCCAGATTGACAAAAGCTATCAAGTGAATGATATATGAAGTGGTTAGGATTCACAAATAAGGCTTATATTGCATGCTTTCATGTGTCCAGGTACAAGGCTTTTTCTCATTATCCGAGAGAGAAGTAACCAAGAAGTCCAAACAAAATGTGTTTACTAATGCAGAACTATATCAATCCGAAAATTTGCTGGGGAGACCATGGACAAAAAGGTACTTGAAGCATCTAAGGTTCAACATTTGTTCACGTTTCCTAAATCAGACTATCACATCATGCATGTTAAATTTATTTACAGACATAGATAAGCTCCATAGTGCTGAGTATGATCAGCTAATTTGAATTCTTGAAGTAGTTGAATTTTTTTGAAGAAAAAATAAAATTTCATTGGAAATATATTAAACACAGTGATCCAAACATGCCATTGTAAGTGCTCTTGCAACAGAAGTATCTGATAAATACATAGTAAACTGGATCACAACATAGGTTGCAGTCAGCAAGAAATATTTGGTATCTGAAAAACTACTGTTGATTATGTGCTTTGCTATCACGGACCATTTAATTGATCACTGGATTGGCTTACTAGGAGGAGCCTCATTGTCCAGAGACACATCTTCATGACCTCCATCATAAAGAATGAAGGGAAGACAAAAGATATTCAAGAAATGAGTAAATTAATAATTTTTTCTATAACCTTCCATGTTTTTCTCTTCTGAAATACAGAAGATGTTCTGTTTTAAAGCTAGTGTTTTATGTGTCAAATTTGCTCTATTTAAAATGATCATTTTAAAATCTCAGAAATAATTATTCAGTTTTTATTTTATAAGCTTAACCTTATATCATTAGGAAGTCTGAAGTTAGTTAGAAACCCTGCTACAAATTTGGTGCTTTTCTTAGGTGACAATGGAAGGGGCATTGACATACCAATTTAAATGTATGGCATACACTGTTGTGGCCCTTATTCTGTGAAAGAAACATTTTTGTAAAAGTTAAATAAAGAAATAAAACTCCAAAAGATGTGCTTCAGGAACTCAAAGTTAGAATCTTGCCTCAAGAACTTCAAGAAAAGTGCAGAGGCCAACCAAATGGCAGTGTTTTTCTGTGCTCAAAAATGTATACTGCAAATCCTATTTCTTCGGAGCAGAAGCTCTTGGAAGTATAGCAGGAAACTCAGCCTCAGCCATAAAGCTCAATCCCAGCAATGAGCTCAACTTTGGAGGAAAGACTATTGTTTTAACTTTGAAACACATCATTTTCTTGACCACTGCCGAAACAACCACCGCCAAACTCTTCTAATGCAGTGCCTTTAGAACATTTTTTAAATCCAGTATATCACATTCACTGACCTTCAATGAGTTTAAAGATGGACAGTTTGTTAGTATTAGCTCAAGGTCAGTAATATTGATCTTTTCCAGTCCTGTCATATAGAAGTTCAAAACTTCCAAAGAACAGTTATTAAGGGCAAGTTCATGTAGCCAGTCCCCACTTTCCTCGTCAATGTTACTCCCCTCCAACATCAAAACCTTATCGTTCAAATAAAACAATCCAGATCTTCTATCGTTCAAAACCTTATCGTTCAAATAAAGCAAAACATGCAGGGAGTTGATACAAATATCGTTCAACCTTCAAAAAGAAAGGAAATAAAAACAATCCAGATCTTCTAAAATTTAAGTAAACTTAAGGATGGGTAAGAACATTCTCAAGATATGCTAAAAAGTAAAAACAATTTAAGATGGCTAACAACATATAATTGCTATCTAATGACCAGAAATTTAGAAAATTAAAATCTGTCTACTAGACTCCTATCTGAGAGACAATCACAATAACTTAAATTTTGTCTAGGTATTTCAACCAACACAGGAATAACAAAGCCCTGAGACACAAAGATACAAAATTGTGAATTAAGCACCCAAGGTCAAACTGTCTACTACAGTTCGAAATGAAATTCCATAGCATTATGGGCCCAAAAAAATTGTTGCTATTGTATCTTGCAAGTAACAGTTTCAAATTTAGGGGTATTCAGCTCCTTAAACTGCAAGATAATAGAGATTACGCTTCCAGATTGAGGTTTCCAATTCAGTACTACAAAACTTGTGACAGAGAGAAAAACTTATCTCAATCACTGTTTGATTTTGAGCTGGTGAAACCCATAGCGCAAAATCTAGCTTGGATGCAATCCAAAGCTTCACTACTCACAAATTTTCCAGCTGGATTTACACACAGGCAACCAAAGACCAGGGTAGCCAGGTGAAACAAATATTCCACCTAGTCACAGGAAGAATCAACTCGATTCTCAGCCCAAGATCATCTGGCACTACAAAACAAAGGGTCTAATGACCTCACTTCTGAATGCTTTTGTTTTATAGATGTTTTAAAAATTATCCCAGGAGGGGCTACACTGCATAGCCAGGACATCCTTAAGCTCATATGCCAGGTGTAGCCTTGTAGGGACCAAGCTATGGTACTCATTGTCCTCACACCAACGAACTGAAGACCCCTTACATGAATCTATGCTTTTGCAAAGCAAGTATACTCAGCCACCCAAATCTGCAAAGTTCATACAGCTGCCTTAGATGAAGCTTCTGTTCTAATGCTAACCCATGCCTGTAAGCATATGTACTCATTGTAACTGCAGTACATGCAATCCAGGCTATTCACACTTGTGAGGATTACAACTACAGCAGGAGGAATAACCCTACAGTTCTTTATCATATTCATAAATCAGTATAGATAAAAATGATAAACTCAGTAATCTCCCCTCTGCATACCTTTAATCCTGTCCTGTTTCCAGAAGCGTCCTTAATGCTTAATAAAGATATTTCGTATTTATAAATGCTAATATCTCAAATAGTCTTACCTCGACATACTGAGTCAGCGAGTAGTATCCTCATAACCCTACCATTGGAAGCAAAAGGAGCTGCTAATGCTAAGTTTCATTACTCTCCATAGTGATGCCTATTGCCACCAGGCTATGTCCCATAAAACTAAATCAAATGTCACATATATCAGACTGCCGAAACATTACAAGCCATCGCAGCAAATTTCTTTGTTGTGGATAACTAGGCAAACCAAAAGATAAAAACTTTTTTAATTTATTGGGATCAAATTGCAAAAAAATCAGTTAAGCGTTTCAGTAAAATTAATGACCCTAAAGAAATGAGATTTTAGTTGCAATTTCTTTGTTGGGGATATCTTTAATTTTCTGCATTACAGTAGCCATGGCCGCAGTCAAATGAGTCATAGGCCTGAGTTATACTAAGGGTTTTGCGAGGGTTTGGAAAATATATTTAATTTTCTGCATTACAGTAGCGATGGCTGCATTCAAATGAGTTTACGGGCATATTCACAAATTGTCATGTTTAGTTCAGACTCCAATGTTTATATTGGCAAATATTCAGATTTTAAAACTGTAGATTTCAGGTGCAGAATTCTCCAACTATGGTGGCGGGTTGTTGCCAAGAAAATAAAAGAACCTAAAAGCCAGAACAACCCAAAAATTCTCCGAATATCCTGATGATAGCTAGGAATGGTACATTTCAACTGTCTTTAAAAGGACTCTAACAGTCTCTCATTCTGCAACTCCTAAAGGCAATTGACAAATTGATGTTTTGGACATAGGAAATGACTTCAAAAGATCCAAAAGTGAACATAGAATGAAGACCTGCAAATCGACTGTAAATGGTAGAGAATTAAAACAATTAAGCATAAAGACATGTCCAGGTAAAACAAAAAGCAGAAAAGGGTACCTCCGCTAATCCTTCCATAGTATGCTGAGTAAGCCTGTCATTTTCGATGGACAGAGATCTAAAGCCCTGCGCCCATTAATTTCAGGATGGGAAACTATGGACCTTTCAAGAAGAACATCACAGCCTGATGTTGATCTTACAAAAGCTATGCCATCACAGACGCTTGAAGAACTTGTAACAGTCGAAGATGCTAAAGATGGCGAACCAGATGAATGCACTAATGGGGCTAGACGAAGAGGTGTAGGCCCCGAGAATGGTGAAGCCGTAGGGAGGTTTGAAATTGGGACGTGGCTTTGCAAGCTAGGTGACAGCTCTTGAAGGTCCTTCCTTCTGCCTCGTACGTCGAGAGGAGCCTCTGACAATCTGCAACAGCCTTATTTTGACAACTTCACCACAATATTTACGTTTCTCTGCAGAGCCTCTGACAATCTGCAGACCCATTTCCACCTCCAATCCGAAAGCGCCACTGTCACCTCAATATTTACGTTTCTCTGCAGATCCTCTGACAATTTGCAGACGCATTTCTACCTCCAATCCCAAAGCACCAACAAAGAATGTGCAGCTTCCCTGATGCAAGAAACATAAAACAAATATTGAGAAACCATACATTAATCATTATTTAAAGCTGCCCCCCTCTGCTATAGTTCCATGGCAGGAATTAAAGACCAAGATGTCCCCCAAAAAATAGCACTTAGGATTTTAGCATTTTTGACAAGATAGGAAACATTTCAGTAATGCAAGCATAAACTTGGGCAACTTTTTACAAAAGGGCAATAGTCCATGGAAAGTTTCTCAAATCGAATATTCATGATGGACACTCATAGTTGAGGTAATGAAGAGAACACATACTTAGCTAGTTATTTTTCCAATTTTAAGGCCTACAAATATGTGCACCAACAGAGCACTTGTGCAAGTATGCAACTTTCCTATTTGATTGCATTCTAAGCATACCCTACTACTTTTTTTATCTTTATTCTAGAACTTTTGGGTGTAGAAGCAAGTGAACATTTTGTAAACTTACATGGTTGTGCATCATGTCCAAACTTCACTTTTTACATCATAGTGGAGAATTTCTAGTTTCAAAATGTAAATTTTTGTATGGTTGTATATGACCTCCACATTTCCATAAATATGCATCAAGACAAGTGTGAAAAATCATTTTTTAAACATTTTATCTACAATTTTCAAACTTTTTTAATTTAAATCATATTTGTAATTAATTTTAATTCTAAACCTCCAAACTAAAAATTGATTTAAATATAATTTATATAAAAAAGTTTTTTTAATTGGGTTTGATTTTAATAGATTCAAATTTACAATTTATGAAAATTTTAACCTATTTCAAGTTTTGATGATGACTCTACACAAACACCACTGAATTCAAAATAGATGAAAATAAACATTACAACCTTATGCTTTTGTTGATAGAGTGGTTTAACTAATCACATATTTACAATTTGTTAAATTTAATAAGGCCACACCTAAAACCAACTTGTAACCATCGGTAAAATGTAAAGTGTGAATTGTAAGTTTGAAGAGATAAACTATAAAATAGATTTAAGTCTCACTACTTTATTTATTTATACAAACTTGGTGAGGATGAGTTAAAATCTCACTATGTAGCAATTCTAAAACTTTCTAGGAAGCCTATACACTATGCAATAATTCATAAGCATTTATCAAAAAATTGTAAATTCAAACTTATAGATCAGTTGTGAGTGTGATAAAACTTGACACTATCCATAAATCATCATACCTTAACCTTGAAGAACCCTTTAGAAAGCTATTATTAACTTTCTAAGTCATTTTGTGACTTTTTGAATAGATAAGCTATGAGGGAATAAATATGTTAGAATGTACCCTATTACAATATACTTGTACTAATAGGGATGAGGCGGATGGCGTCTTTGGTTCCTGCGTGCCGAGCTAGGGCATCCATGCCCTAGCTCCTTCTCGTTTTTCCTAGTTGTGCGTCGTGCAGGGTGGGCATTTATTTGTGTGCAGGGGACGTGTGTCCTGTAAGTCTCGATGGGTGGTGTGTGGAGGGCGCTTGGTGGTTGGGTGTTCCTTTTGCTCGCGACCTTCTCTCCTTCCCTTGGCGCTTGGTGGAGGCAGCCTAGTCTCCTAGGCGTGGCTAGGGCATACAAGGGTTTAGGAGTTTCTGGTAGGGGTGCATGTGTTGGAAGGTGGGATTTGCCAAGAAGAGGATGGGGTTTGGTGTGGAGTGTGGAGTGTGGGTTGGGTGCTAAAGTTGGTGTGGTGTGGTGTTTCGACAGGTGGTTAGGGGTGTGCTTTCATTTGAGGTGGTCTGGGGTTGTGTGGGGCTTTTCTTGTGGATTCTCTTCCTATTCTTGGGGCTTCTGTGGGTTTGCATGTTAGATTAGGGCATTTTTTCCTCTATGTTGCTTGGGGAATCTTCTAGGGTTTTCCCCAAAATGGACTTTCATTTGGCATTTGGTTTGAAAACCTCTCTTCAGGGATCGAGGTTTTTGAGAATAATCTTTTTTCGGTGGAACCTGAAAAAGTTGAGACAGGCTCGACAGGAGGGCCTAGAATTTTGAAGATTAATGGGTGCCTCGAATAGTGTAAGGAGAGGTCGAATGTAGTCATTTTGATGGAGATACTGGCTGAAGACATTGATTATTATTCAAGGCATTCTCTTTATTGCAAATTCTTAGGTTTGAAAATTTCTTTGCAATTCTTGGAAACGTGGGCTCAAAGGACATGGGTGCCTAAGGGAGAGATGGAGATCCGCCTCCTGGCAAATAACTATTTCATGGTTTCATTTGATTGTTTGGCGAATCGGAATAGGATTTTTGAAGGGGGCCCATACTTTTACAACCAGGTGGGCTTGTTCATTAAGCCATGGCATGCTGGCTTCAACCTGGCAGAGGAACTTTTGAATTGGGTTCCGGTTTGGGTTTGTCTTCCAAGGCTCCCTGTGGAATGTTGGCGAGAGGATGTGTTGTACCTATTAGCCTCGAAGTTGGGGAAACCTTTGGGTTTGTCACAACAAATGCAATTCCAAAAGGTAATGGCTTTTGCCTGGTTCTATGTA
Organism: Sequoia sempervirens; assembly: GCA_007258455.2. Taxonomy (NCBI): domain Eukaryota; kingdom Viridiplantae; phylum Streptophyta; class Pinopsida; order Cupressales; family Cupressaceae; genus Sequoia; species Sequoia sempervirens. Next base: position 22,688 of record VDFB02389866.1, read on the forward strand.
GAAATTGATTTAAGCAAGCCATTTTTCAGATTCTTTAAAAGTGAGTGCAGGAGATTATTCATGGGTGCAACAACTTGATTATGAAACGCTACCTTTTTGTTGTCGTTTCTGTCATGAGTATGGTCACCTCTTGCGCAGATGTCCAAAGGCCAAACCTTTGGAGGCTCAATCTTCTCAGCCTTCGGCTAATCCGCCCAGGGTGGATAAGGGCAAGGATCCCTTTCAAGGTTTTGGTGGTAGGGAAGATGGTTTTACTCCCGTTAGAGACCAAAACAGAAATAACAGACATAAAAGGACTTTGAAAGATGGCAGGAGGAGGACACCTTCAATAAGTTTGAGGTGCTGGAGGATCTTAGTCAGCAGGAGGTGAACCCAGGATTTTTGGATCTAGATCATGGGACTTTGGATATTGATCAACATGGTCCTTCGGTTGAGGCAATGCATGCTCCCCAACAGGTGGAGGGTACGGGAGTGCCATGCTTTGATGTGGTTGGGAAAGATCCTAGATAGGTAATGCTTAATTTAGAGGTGATTATGGCTCCGCTTGTTGATGGGACTTTGGTTCTAGGGACAAATTGACAAATGGGGGTTCAGGATGAGTTGGGTGGTAGTGCTGAGGTAGTGAAAGATAGTATGGATAAGGATCACCTCTTGCAGAAATTTGGTTCGGAGGTGGGTAAGAAGAATATTAAGACGTCCTCTTAGTTGGGTGTTTTGCAAAAAGTTCTCAAGAAGGGGGGGTGGAGAAAAGCTCTAAGTTGGGAAGGAAGACGGATGAGGAAAAGATTAAGATGATAGGGGAGGCTTTGGTGGAGTCGAGGTAAGTCAAGACTATAGATTCGCATTTTTCATGCCCCTTGAAATGATAGTTCTCTCTTGGAATGTAAGGGGCTTGAACAGTGGCCCTCGACAAAAAGTTGTTTAGGATTTGATTAGAAGTCATTTGCCTGATGTTCTTTTTCTGCAGGAGACTAAGCTCTCTACGGAGGGTATGATGGATTTAGTTCCTAAGTTATGGAGGAATGGTGGATGCCAATGCATTAGTGCTCAGGGGTCTTCTGGCGGGGTGGTGTGCTTATGGAACCCGCGGACGATCTGCCCCCTTTGGTGGGTGTCTTTTAAGTCCTCCCTTTCCATGGTGGCCTCTTGTTTTATGTCAGGGGAAATTGCTCTTTTCTCCAATGTGTATGCGCCTGTGGAGTTGCAGGGAAATCAAATCTTGTGGTCCAACATTCGTTTAGTTTGCAACTTATTTCCTTACCATCCTTGGATTCTTGGAGGTGATTTTAATGCTATCATGGAGCTTGCAAAGAAGCAGGGTGGTATTGCAAGGCTGGAATCTTCCGCGTTATTGCTCCAAGACAATATCTCTGCTCTGAATCTTGTGGATATCAAGCCGGGCAATGGTCTTTTTACTTGGAATAATAGGAGAACTAGAGATGCTTCTATTTCAGAAAGACTTGATAGATTTTTGGTGTCTAGTTTTTGGTTGGGGGACAGGTGGATGACTAGCTTTGAAATTTTGGATGGTCGAGGTTCTAACCACTGGCCTATTAAGCTGGTGGCTAATGTGCCTCAACGGTGTGCTAGAAAGACCTTTAAGTTCCAACTCATGTGGCTTAGGGATGAATCTCTTCATGATTTGCTCCCTGGTTGGTGGGATCGGGGGAAGCCTGCATATGGCACTGCTATGTACTCTTTCTCAAAGAGCCTTCAGTATGTTAAATACAGATTGAAAAGATGGAATAGGCAGCATTTTGGTAATTTATTTCAGGAAAAATAGAAGGCACAGGATAATCTGGACCTAATTACCAGTCAGATTCAAGATCAAGGCCTCTCAGAGGAGCTAAGTTTGTTAGAGATTGTTGCAACAAAAGAGCTTGAGGAATGGGAGTTAAGAGAAGAGATTTTTTGGAAACAGAAGTCTCGTATTGAATGGCTTCAGGCTGGTGATCAGAACACTTCTTTTTTCCATAACTCAGTTAAGGATAGGAAACAAGGTAATCCTATTTCTTCTATCTTGTTTCCTGATGGGGTAACTTTATCCTCTTCCACTTCTATTTCTACCGAATGCATTCGATATTTCTCTACCCTATTCTCTGAGAATTCGCCTCCTGCGAGGGAGGATGAAGCAAGGATTTTAGATTGTATCCCAAAGTTGGTGACTAATGAAATGAATGAATCATTGCTTGCTCCTATTACCTTGTCAAAGCTTGAGAATGTTGTGTTCCAGATGAAGAAAGGTAAAGCTCCTAGGCCTGATGGATTCCCAGTTGAATTTTTTTAGGAGTTCTAAGAAGTGGTTAAATTGGACCTTTTAGAGGTGGTTCAAGAATCCTTTATGCATAGACAAATGTTGAAGTCCCTGAATGCTACTTTTTTAGCTCTTATTCTTAAGAAGGAGGGAGCTAATTCCTTGGATTTGTTTAGGCCTATTGCGCTATGTAATGTTGTGTATAAAATTATTACTAAGTTGATAGCGGAAAGGCTGAAACCTTGGCTTGATGATTTAATATCTGAAGAGTAGGGGGTTTTGTTGCTGGCAGATAGATCATGGATGGGGTGGTTATTGCTGTTGAGGCCATCCATTCTATGGAATCCTCAAAAGATAAATCTATGTTTATCAAGTTGGACATGGCTAAAGCATATGATCATGTTAAATGGAGCTTCTTGTTTAAAATCCTTGGAGCTTTTGGCTTTGTTGAGGGTTGGATTGAATGGGTTAGGAGTTGTGTCACTTCCTCTTCCTTTTCGGTGCTTATTAATGGTGAGCCCACTTGTTTGTTTGGTGCTTCTAGAGGCCTCAGGCGGGGAGATCCCCTATCTCCTTACTTATTCATCCTCCTTGCGGAAGGCTTGGGAAGGCTCATTCGTGCTCAGGTTGCTAGCGGCTTGCTTCAAGGATGGAGTTGGGGAGATGATATTCCCCCTCAGTCTCATCTACAGTTTGTAGATGATATTGCCTTGATGGGCAGGGCAAAGGTTGAGGAGGCTCTCAATTGGCGCAGTGTGTTGGACCGTTACTTGGTAGCTTCAGGACATCACTTGCATAAATGAGGGGAAGTCCCTCATATATTTCTTCCACACTCCTAAGATTTTTCAAAGGAGACTTGCTAGTATCCTTCAATTCCAAATTGGCTCGCTTCCTTTTTCCTATCTTGTTGTTTGTTCTCTCCCTAAAAGGTTTTGGCATGAGACTCTTGATAAGTTTCGAAGATTGGTCAGTCATTGGACTTGCAGGTGGCTTTCTTCAATAGGTAGAGTGACCCTTATAAAGTCGGTGGTCTAGGCTTTCCCTGTTTATAAATGCTTTGTTCTTTCTAATCCTTTAAGTTTTATTAAAGATTTTGAGAAATTGTCTCGTCAGTTTTTGTGGGCTGGTAATCTTCTTCATAGGAAATGGAGTTTGGTGAAGTGGGATGTGGTTTGTAGGCCAAAGCAGGAGGGGGTTCTTGGTTTACAGTGGACGGATTTGAATGGGCAGGCCTTGGCTACTAAGTTGTATTAGCGTTGGCGTTCTCAACAACACATGTGCTGGGATAAAATTCTGACCTTCAAATATTTGGGGGCGGTGGAAAGTAGGGAGATAGCAAGATTCAATATGGAGGGGAAAGGCTTTGTGATCTAGAGTACCCTTAAACGTGGTGCCAAGCTAGTTAAACAGGGACTTTTTTGGATTTGTAATGGGGGTCAGGATGCTCTCTTTTGGCATGATTCTTAGGATGGACACCCACCCATTTTGTCCTCCCATCCCCATCTCCAAGACTTGTGCTAGATCTTTGTGGAGGTGGGTTGGAGTCATGTGGCTGATTTCAAATCTCAACAATCTTTGGGTCAGATTTTTGTGTCCAGGTGGAAGAAACCCTTGGATTGGCCTCCTGGTGGTGCGGTGGAGGATCGTCAAGAGCTTGCTAAGATATTATCGGGTCATGCCTGTAATTCTCTCCATGGGGGTGATGTGCTTGCTTGGGGTCCTGACTTGAAAGGAAAATTCTTGATTGCCTCTGGTTATCAAGTTTTTGGGAGTTCCCAGGTTTGTTGGTGGAAGCATGTTTGGAATAAATTTTCTTGGCCTAAGTGTATTTTTTTCTCTTGGCTCGTGGTTCAAGGAAAGTGTCTTACTTGGGAAAATCTTTGGAAACGAGGGTTTTAGGGCCCCTCCATGTGCATTTTGTGTGGTCAGCATGAAGAATGCTTATCACATCTCTTTTTTTAGTGTTCTTTTGTTAGGACTCTCTGGCATCACTGGTGGAATCTTTGGAGCTTTCCATGTTGCCATGTCTCTTCTTTGGAGGATTTTTGGAAGAGACGGGGTTCTTCTCCTGCCAAAACCTCTTTTCTTAAAATTGCTTAGAGCATTGGTCCTAGTTTGATTGTTTGGAAAATTTGGTTGGAGCGTAACAGAAGAATTTTTCTAGATAAAAAATTGCTCATGGGGCAACTTTGGAGGAGTATTCTTGGGGCTCTGCATGAGACTTTGACTGCAAAGTGTGACTTGTTTGTGTCGATTGATCTGGGGGACTTGGGTGTTGTAAATGCCCTGGGTCTTGCCACAAAGGACAGGAGTAGTTTGAGCAAAGTGCATCGTAGGCGTGGGTGTGAGAGGGTTGCTCGTGAGGGCTTTTGGTGCCCACCTGTTCTTGGGGAGCTAAAAATCAATACAGATGGGTCGTCTAGAGGTAATCCTGGGCATGCTAGGGTTGGTGGTATTCATAGAGACAGCCTTGGAGTGGTGGTTTTTTTCTTTTCCATGTATCGTGGTTTGCAAACTAATAATCTTATGGAGGCGAGTGCTATTCTCTTGGTGATTGAGCGTGCGGTTTCCCTTGGATGGTGGTGGATTGTTTGTGAAGTTGATTCTCAGGTGGTTATTGATATGTTGAATAATCACAATTTGGAGGATGTGAATTGGCAGCTAGTTGTGGTTGTCAAGCAGATTGTTTCTTTGTGCATTACTTTGGAGTCCATTGTGTTTCGCCATATTCCGCGGGAGTGGAATAGGGTGGTTGATGGGCTGGCTAGATGGGCTTCAGAAAGGACTGATTCTTGGTGTGTGGATGATTGGAGCAATCTTCCTGAATATATGGCCCATGTTCTTGAGGAGTGGGTTGCTGAGGATATGAGGTGCTTCTTCGGTGTGAATTAATTCTTGTTGCTTTTGGCCCCTTGTGGCTTCCTTCTTCGGACTTTGTAATGCTGTTATGATTCAATAAAGTTTTTACCCTCTTTTATTAAAAAAAAAAAACAATATACTTGTCAAACTATATGAAAAACATGTATTTATATCACTAATATTGTTTAATAGTTCTACACGAATTATTTGGTCAACAATATTTTGTGTCTTAACTTTGAAATACTTACGACACTTGCAAACAACCAAACTTAACTTCAAACCACACTATAGCCAAAAAATAATGACATGACAGGTGATTCAACACTATAAAATGATTCAAAATAATTACAACTAAGACATATTAATGTATAAGTTAATGTTTTCAACTCAACCAAGAAAAATGACGAAGAAGCTTTCACATTCAACTTAGTAAACTTGACAAAAAAATGGGGTAGTGACTCAATGACTTAAAAAATTATTTTTCTAATGCTGATGGAGGAGAGGAGAATAATAAATCTATACCCTCAAGTTCATTATCAAATATATGTTCTTCCATGATGGAAAAAGGAGAAAGAATGATAGCCTCTCCACAAAGAAAGTTAGAATCCAATGCCTTGAGACACCAACTCAGAATAAAGAATTTGTAAGACTATAAAACCTCTTAAACTTCAATTGAGTAATATTTTTGTTTATTGCTCTTCCAATCTATCCAAATCTTAAATCTTCATTTGTATGGTTTCAACAAGTTAAACTAAATTATGATTAGAATATAGAGTTGTCTACCCCCTAATTGCTTCTTTTAGTTTTCATACATGTTCTAAATATGGGGTATTGATTTATCATTTGTATGTATCAAAAATGTTTTAATTGGTATAGAAAGGAAAAGTGGAACCCTTGGATAATCATTGACCCATCATATATGTGTATTTTGTTATAGATCTGAAATAGATTGAATAACCCAAGGAACCTTTTAAGAGAAAATCAAAGTTACATAAAGTAGAAAAACATAAATAATGTTGTAGCATTGTAAATTGCCACCCTTGACAATTTCACACTATGTTTTGCTCCCCCTTAATTGCACGGACCTAATTGAACCCCTAATTTCTTAAATTATGCATCTCATGGCTCATTTTATTATTTTTCAACAAATTGCATGTGAAAAACAAATGTATTCATTTAATATTTTGGCTTTGACTCCTTAATTCCCAAAAAATAGGTCTAGGACACTAGCGCCTAGGGCACCTATGCCCCTCTATTTTGGCTCCAAATTCAAATATGTTGGAGGTAGCCTTTTTATTACTTTAAATCCAAATGCCTATTGTAAGCTATCAAGATTTAATTTGTGGGAAATTAGAACAATTGCATATAAATACCTAGTTATTATATTATTTGGAAACTAATTGGGAAATATCTAGCAACAAGTAAACATTAAGAGCAAGAATTATTGTTAAGAGCATTATCAAGCAAGTTAAGAGCAAAATTTTAAATATTTACTAGAGCAATTCAAGATCCAAGCATCATGCCAAAGTGTATGTGGGTTCATGTTTATGTTATCATGTTGTTTGTGAAGACTAACCCTTGTATTTCTCCAAGCAAATCAAGTAAGCAACATTCAAGCCTTGAGGAAATTTGTATAACTTTAGTCCTTCAAGGAAACCATTGGAGGGTGGTGAGTTGTAGTCCATTGTTGATTCATCATTTATTTAATTATTATTTAGCCCTATCCCTCAAAAGGATAGGCTTTTATCATTAGCATTACCATTGTGGAATTGGAAACACTAACACAGAGTTTGACTAAAGCAAGCCCCTAAATAGAACAACCATTCCTCTCTCTTTTAATATGCAGGTTTCAGATCTAGAGAAGAATGGAGGAAGTTTGAAGATCGATTAGTCATTGTTGCAATCAAATCTACATCTTGTAAACTCACAAAAACTTGATTATTTCAAAATATGACAGTGCGACAAGCAGAAAACAAAAGCTCTGAACTGACACTCGAGGATTGTAAAATTAGATCTAAATTACCCCTACAAGGACATAGGTTCCCTAGGCGTCTTCCTTTCCAAAACAACTCCAAATTTATATCACATGTGCATAGTGTCCTGCTTAGTCCATTTTTGCATTTTGTTTCTATTTGTTACTTTCCAGATCTGCTATTTTTGTATCGGAATAGTCATTTGCATACTTATCCTAGTTGAATCATTGCATTTCATCCTTAGGTCCATTTCAAACTTGGTCAAGGGTAGGTTGACTCACCATTTAGATTGTAATTCAATCATATATTTTATCCAAATTTATTTAATGAAATAAGAAAAAGGTGTCAAACCCCCACAAATGGAGATCTCCCCTAAATTGTTTCCCATTTTCTATTTTTCAAATGCAAACCAGAACTCTAAGAGATTATGCAATGTCAAGATGGCATAATTGTATTAAGAGCTTCCAAGAAGTAAGAGTATGCAAAAGTATACAAATACGAGTTAGGTAATGAGTTTATATAGAACTAAGGAGAGGATGGAGGTGACAAATCCAACCAATAGGAGTTAACCACAAAAAGTGGAGGATTCCACCAAAAGTGGAAAGTGTTCCACCCTTAAAATGAAGGTGTTACCATATCACTTATCTCCTAGTTATTAAATAATAAACTCACTCTATTATCCTAATAAATTTTGATAAAAGTGTAAGAAAAACCTATAACTAAGGGAAAATAAATATCCCTCCAAGAAAATAAAAACCTACATTGACACCCCCCTTAAGCACAAGTTAAGAGGATGCAAAAGATAATGGGTCCCAACAAATGAGGCCATGTTAGGTACCCACGTACATATCAAATTCCCTCCAAAGAAGAAGAATCCCCCCCCTAATAAATAGAGAGAGAACACCCTCTCAAAATAGAGAGAGAAGAAGAAAAGGAATAAGTACCCCCTCGAAGAGATCCAATGGTAGATGCTCAAAACTAGATGGGGAAGATGGTCCATGATTGTCGAACAATGTTCCTCCCCTTAGGAAGAAAAAAAAAACAATAGTCTATGCAAGCTATCTCCCAAGTCCTGAAAGGAACTATTGTGTGTGTTTTGCACACATACCCCGCTGAAGGCGAGGACCCCCTTTTTTGCTTTGCTTTTGTCAGCTTGGTCATCTCTCTTTTGCTTCATTTTCACCTTCATTTTTTGACCTTGGGGATAATTTTCCTTTGGATTTGGGATGTTTCCATGATGCCTAAATGAACTACCAAGGTTTCATTAAATTTGGAGGAGTTGCAAAAATTTCACTACAGGAAGTCATCCACAGGTTTTTGTCTGTAGAAGTCCGTTTGTGAAATGTTGTTGCAAACGACACCGGACCCTTTGGCTTCTGCATTCCAAATCTCCACATTTCAAAAGAGGGGTACAAAATTTAAGTTTTCAACATCTAGTGCCTATAAAATGAATGTTTCCACATTCCCAAAAGGTTTGAGTCAAATTTACTAAGTTTTAAGACATTGCTGAAATTTCACTGCGAGTTTCCATCCGCAGAAGTTCGTCAGTGGAATGCCATTTGTGAAATGTTGTTGCAAACAACGACAAACCCTCTAGCTTACGCATTCCAAATTTTTACATTTTTCAAAAGGGTCCAAATCATCGTGAAGTAGGTCTAGGAATTCTTCTAATGCATCTTTCCATGTGCTTAAATTGAAAAAACTCAAAATTGCTAAGAGTTTTGGCTTTGCGAAACTTTTCATGCAGGAAGCCGCCTTCCAGATGTCATCGTCCCCAATGCCATTTTTACAATGCAAACTTGTCCAACTTCCCACCTTGCATATTTTTCATTCTATTTTTCCGCATTGATCTTTTCTTGAAAATTTACAGTGTGTTGTAATCTAGGCCTCGAAACTATCATTTCCCCACATGCCAAAATGGATAAAAATCAAATTTGCTCAGTGTTAAGGCTTTGTGAAAATCTCGACATGGAATGTCGCTGGTGGAATGCTATTTCACCAATGCCAACCCTCTAGCTTCGGCATTGCTCTAACCCTCAAAAGTGAAATCTCCTCACAATTCAATAAAAACTTTCCCAAAATGGAAATTTTTTTGAAACATGAAATTTTCTTGATGGACTATAAATTGATACATTTTAATATTTCAAATGAGAGAAATTTATCATTTTTGGAGATTTAAATCATGATATTTTATGACATAGGTGCTTTTAAGGATGCTTGGAGGGATAATGGATCAATTCATTTAAAGAACCAACATATGAAGACGTGTCAAGAAGGGAGATTTTAATTCAAATTGTCAAGGTGGAGATGGGTTTACCTACGGATGATCGTTAGGAGGATGTTACCTGAATATTGAAGGGCCAAGGACTTGCCTAAGAATCCATGATGATGAGCTCAAAATATGATTTTAATAGAAGATAATTTTTTATAGTTTCCAGCTAGAAGACAAAATAAGCTACAGGACAAAATTGGCTACAGGACAAAATAGACTAAAAACAAGATGGCTGCCAATTTTATATTAAGAAATATTGTGCCTTCATTGGGTGATATGAAAACCCTAAGTTGTAATGAATATGGGTCACTCATTGTAAATCAACCATGGCCATTCATTTGGGTTTTGGAAAACTATAAATAGGGGCTTGCTCCTCATTTGCAAAGAGAGATGAGTTGTAAAAAGGCATTTTGAAGCAATAGAAGGAAGAATTGAAGTTATGTGTTTTCTTTGAGTTTTCTCATTGTGAGTGCATGATTCAGCCTCCATGTTTATTTCAGCTTGTTAGTTTCTTGAAGGGCTTTAATGGCAACTATGTGTTACAATATTTGATGCACTTCCAGCTCATGCTTTTTGTGGTTTATTGATGATAGATCACTTTGTAAAGCTAATATGAGATTATTTTACATGTTGCACCTAAGTTCAACTGTTTGTTCATGCTAAATAGGTGAATGATAGTCTAAAAATCTGTAAAGAGCCTTAGAAGATTGCACTGATTTTGTGGCACTATAGATTTATCTTGCTTAAGCAAAACTCAATTTGGGAGTTTGTCTACTATAGCACTAGTTATTGTTGATGATGTTCACAGTTTAGACTTAGAATAGCTCTCTAAACTCCTTTATAATTTTGATATTTTCTTTTAGATCTGAGCTAGTTTAGGATCCCAAGTATCACCATACTATTAAATCTGATGATTGAAGTGAGTTTCAACTTGCTATTTTGAATTTATAGTCACTGTTCATCATTTCCAGAACTTTGAAACTCTGTTAAAAACCTAAAAAATTTCATGCTTTATGAACCATAAAGGTCCCTTCTGATTACTAGCAAATCACATCAACACTGAGCTATCTATACATAGTCATGACCTAACACTCGAGAAACCTTGGGGTGATTTTTTGAAACTTAGTTGCATATTTTCATCTTTCAAGAGAGATAGGACATTTATGTTCTATCTGTGTTGAGAAGTACAAAAACACCCTTCAACAAGAACATGTAGGAAGAAAGTGCAAGATGTATGAATTCTTTGAACTTAGATCAAGTTTCCCCATGTCGATGCTAAAATTTGTCACAATCAAATCAAGTGTTCTAGGCCACATTATTGAAGATGACAAAGAAAAATATCCTAGAGACTAATGTAGAACACAATCTAAAGATAATGATGGTTTGACAACATTTGTGCAATGATTTTCATCAAAAAGGAGAGATTACCCCTCAAATGTGTCCTCTAAATCTAAAATATGTGTCTCCATAAACAAGTCAGAAACTCATGTCAAGAGATCATTCCACAAAGTTGAATCAAGAAGACTATGGATGCCCTACTGTAAGAAGTCATTGGAAACTTTCGAAGAAGCAATACTAGACTTTGTAGTAGCCACAAATGCAAGGAAAAAAGAGTGATCCTCAAAGAGAATACACATTTCCTCAATAGTTTCATCTAGATCTAAAATAAGGGAATCTACAAAAAATAAGAGATGTCTAGTAGAAATTGATCCCAATGGACTGAATCCAAAAGATATAATTAATCTTGTTGCAACATATCACTGAAAGATTTTGAAGAAGCATCACTAGAATCTAAAGTTGTAATAGGTGATGTTGATGGGGTATCAACAAATTAATCATTCACACAAGATGTTTCCATGCAAGATGGGGAAACATAAGTCTCAGTATCATCCATAATAGCCTAGTTCTCCAAGGAAACATCACTTTCAAATGAAGATTCAATGTATCCATATAATTGTTGGATGAAGGTCCAAGCAGTGAAAGGGCACTCAGTGTGCTCTATGTGATGTAGAGTATCCTCAAAAATAGTAAGACATATTAGTCCATAGACCATGTCATTGTTAAATTATGCATTCTTTACATCAGTCACTTAGCTTAGGAACGAGACCAAGGAGGTAGGGTAGTAGATCATGCTCTCAAGGAAATGATTCTTTATCCATTAATTCCATGACAAATAGTTCTCTAAAGTTACCCTAACAACAAAATGATGGAAATGATGTTTAAGAGACATGATTAACCCGCCCATAAATGAAACTTTATCTCAATTCATGATTATAAAGAGCATGTATAATCCCCCCATGATTGATACAAAAAATCATCAAAAGAACACCAATACACTCTCACCCTTTTCACTAGTATCAAAAATCACCCCCCAAATATTATAAAGTTGGCATTTTATAATTTAATGCATTTACAAATCCTTTTCCAAGATACAATACTCAATATGGCCATAATGGCCCAAATTAAAAATTATGATATAAAATGAAAGTAAGACAAAATATAGAAAAAATAACCCTATAACTGTATAGTGCTCTTCAATACTTTTCCAATGCCTATTCATTTCTGAAAAATGGAGCTCTTCAGCGAAAGTTGTGAATTTTTGAAGAAATTTGCAACAAACAACTTCAAACTACAATATCTGGCAGAAAATGGAAAAAAAAATAAAAATTAATACATTTATGGATGGAAAGTTCTCATCTCTCTATTTCCAATGATATCTCATTTTCCAAGAACGAGCATCGTGGTGAAAAGTTGTGATTTTTGTTTAAATTGTTGAATTTAGTCTGTAGTAATGACCCCCCTAGCAAAATAAAAAAAATTGAAAAATCAATTTTATTCATTTGAGCATAATGACAAGGTCCATTTGGATTGAAAATGCTCTAATAAAAAGTTATTCACTAGATCTAAGCTTCAAGCCCTAGGTTGTAACTATATCAAATCGTGACCAAATTAAGTGAAACAAAAACTAAATCTGAATTTTATGGATATTCTTATAATCTCAATAGTGAACTTAGATTTGCACCAACATGCTCCAGTATGAACCTATAATACAAAAGTTCCACAAATAAAAAACTTCAAATATGGTATTTTTATCAAGATTTTTTGATTCTCCGGGTCATCCTATGATGCAAGAGAAGAGCATACTCAACTTTTTAAAATCTCAAATTAAAAGCTCAAACTCTCAAGTAGAAATCTATGAACTTAGACTTCTCAAAACAAAAGCTTTGATACCATATTAGAAATTTGAAATATATTGAAAAACCCAAGGAAATTTTTACAAGAAAATCAAAGTTATATAATCTGGAAAAACATAAATAATGCAAACCAAAACTCCAAGAGATTATGCAATGTTAAGATGACAGGATTGCATTAAGAGCTTCCAAGATGCAAGAGTATGAAAAAGTATGCAAATACAAGATAGGTAGTGAGTTTATATAGAACTAAGGAGATGATGGAGGTGGCAAATCCAACCAATAGGAATTAACCATAAAAAGTGGAGGATACCACCAAAAATGGAAAGTGTTCCACCCTTTAACGAAGGGGGACCATATCACTTATCTCCTAGTTATTAAATAATAAACTCACTTTATTATCCTAAGTAAGCTTAATAAAAGTGTAGGAAAAATATATAACTAAGGGAAAATAAAAGCCTACACCAACATACTTTAGGTTGAAAGGAAGAAAGGTGTGTAGAAACACTTCCTTAGTTAATCTTAGAGGAGATTATTGTGTAAATATTAGATCTTTATAATTATAGAAAGGTGAAACACATATAAGGTATAAACACAAGTATACCACAACATAGGTGCACATGGGGAAAACCCTTTCAGGAGAAAAATTTCACTCAAAATAAACCTAGTGTATTATTTAGTAATCTAAATATGATTAAAATACACTTACAAATGAATACTTTATAGGAGTATCACCAATAGAGATCTAGAGTAATTTTAGTAATAGAATAATACCTACAAACAACTATTCATACCTCCATCTCAATAATCCTCTAATAGAAATAGTACATGAAACCATCAAATGGTAATTTCAAAATCATGAGATATAAAACCACCCAATAAAGTGTCACCAAGATATATAGTTATAAAACCAACGCCTAAATCCCAAGATGGTTTCACATGCTAAAAATAGTATATTCCTCATTCACTTATAAAAACACACGATAATCCACTTGCCAACTTGAGTGTTCTATTTTGGCTTCATTATTTTCCAAACAAATATATTATATTTTTTACTAGCATCCATATATATTTAATGAGTGTAACTCCCTCTTACAACTCTTTTCTATGTCCTATATATTTTTACATTTTCAACATAAGAAGCCCAACTTGTGGAGGGCATAATTTTTAATCTAGGAGGATGTTGGGGATATTTTTTTTATTATAGATCTAAAAAATATCTATATAATAGACATCCCTAGAAGTAATTATGAACAAAAAATATTATTTTTCTAAAAATCAAAGTCTATAACATATGTTTCATAGTTTAAAAGCTACATTCTTTATATAATTAACATTAGGAACAAGGTTGAGAATCCTTTTCCCCCCACTTGTCAAACACCTAATTTCCAAGGTCCAAGAGTCCCAAAGACTCATAGTACCACCTAAACTTTTCTACTCACATTAGCTTTGTCAATGTATCCCAATTTACAAAGTGTCAACTTTCTCGAGCATCATGCTCCCACCATCTTCCATGTCATGAAAATGTGAAAGGAAGAAAGATACACAACAATGCTTCATACACTAATATTTTGAGGAGAGTATTGTGCAAATTTCATTTTTTAACAATTACAGAGTGTAGAAACACATTTAAACAAAAAATAAATAATGAATAGAATAACATAGTTGTACATGGGGAAAACCTTTTTGAGAGGAAAACCCCACACTTAAGAAAATCAATGTATTATTTAGTAAATAAAAATTACTATATATTTGTAGAGAAAGCCTTCATAGGAGTGTCACCAACTAAATATTTTGAGGAATTATTACAACTTAGACAATATCTATGAAACTCTACACACAACCTCCATCTCAAGCACCTAGTGTAAAGGAGATACACAACCTAAAACCATCAAATGGTAATTAAAAATACATGAACTAAAACCACCCAAAAGTGGCACCCAAATTATCCTTAATCAAATATTC
>VDFB02389867.1:0-44179 GCA_007258455.2 Sequoia sempervirens
CCCATGCTTGCATTACGTGTTCCTGAATGACCCTTGTCACCCTTGTAGGTGCTTGGATATGAGAGTGATTATGTGTCATAAAACTTCCTCTATTATGTGTATTGATTTTTGACAAATTGGGGACGATGCAAAGTGTTGGGGGCATTTAGGCTTCCCTTCCATGTTGACCCAATTTTTTAATTTTTTTTAATTTGTATTCTCGTGCATTCTTCATATTGTCTGATATAGTAGGGGTTTGATGACAGTTCATCTATATACTATTATTATACTTATATATATTTATGAGCAGCTATGACCCCAAAATATTAGACCAGCCTTGTGCCCTTTTTTGTGATGCCATCATCTCTTTTTTCAGTTTTGTTGTATTTCTCTCTTCTTTTCCTTAGTTGTGATGTTGTTGTGCTCATGTGTGCGACAACATCACCACGATGACATCTCGCTATGTCTCGCGGGCCACAACATCACTTTTTCATTCTTTCTTTTCTCTCCTTAGGATGTTGTGTGCCTCTACATTCAACACGGACCACCCTAAGGGGAAGGCTACCATGTCAAATTTGATTTTCAGAAAATGCATTTGATTGCCAATTTTCTCAAAAATCTTTGCAAACCTTTTCAAAAATCACATTCTCAACTTGGACCCCTAACAGAATGTGTTTCCTTTTCCATGGGTTTGTAAAGAAATAACTTGACAAAATTTCCTTTGAAGAGGGAGCAACTTTTCTTGTGGGAGAAGTCTCGACCTTCCCCTCATGAGGGGGCATTTTCTTCCTTTTGAATTCCTTGATGAAGTGAACATCTTTCAAAAGGATTCCTTGATGGTGAATTGATTTGCAAAAAAATATTCCTGCACTTTCAAACAACGCGTCCCTTAAGTGGACCCTTTTTCTTTTAAAGGGTTCCTAAAGGACCCCTTTGAAAGCCTTTCAATTTTTTGACTGTTTGTGTGACTGTCTACTTGATTGCCTCTATGGTTGCTTTTTATTTTCTAACATGTTTTATCTGTGGATTAACATGTTGCTTTGTAGGTGCACCTGTGAAGCCACTTTTCAGTCTAACTCTACAAAGTCCCCTTATATTGGGATTCCTTCATGAGAGAGTACTTGGCAGAATTCCTTCTTTGTAGGTCTGAGGGCTTGTGAAGTCCTTACATCCTACAAGAATTTTCCACCGTTGGTTTGCAGGCCTTCGGTGTACTTTGTGCAACTTCATAGTTTTGTAGAGCTAAGGAGTCCTTTTGTTTGAACCTCCTCAGGAGAGAGTACCTGTGGAGTCATTTTCCTACGTCGCGCTTTCAAGTTCACCAAATCGTGATTTGCTTCCTCGATGGTTCAAGTATACATTTCTAACTCTTCAATGTACTTTACCAAACACTCATCAATACTCATGCTTGCTAAAGTGGGGGTAGAATGTATAGGATCAAATTTGAACCCCTTGTGTAAATTCCCCTTTTGCATACCCTCACCTTAGAAAATCAAGCCCGAAGGTGAAATTCCACATCACCCATCTGAAATGAATCCACTTGGTGCGTGTTTTGTGTGTTGGTGGGGGAATTTTCGTAATGGACGCGAGTGCGACACGCAGATGTCTGTGAGGCGCGTTGTCGTCCCTAACAGATTGCTACCTCTAGAGTCTACAGGGATGTTACACTCCTCATTGGGGATGAATTGTAATGCCTCTGTGCGACCAATCGACCCAAAAATGGCTCCTTTCCCTCCCATTTTGATCTCCAAAGGCATTCATTTCATGCAATCATTTCATCTCTTACCAATTCATTCATCTTCTAACATTCAATGACAGTCTCTCAAGCAATTTTCACAACTCCATTGAGCATTGCAGTAAGCTTTTTACTCAATCAATTCTAGCTTTGTTCATGTGGTGCTACCATAGAAGTTGCGAATTTGAAGTCTTGTGAGACCTCCCTTCATCACTGCCATAGTCGTGTCAACTTTTCCAAGCTAATTGCTTGGACTCTCCCTTCATTGGCCTTGAGAGCCTTTGGGTGGAGGTGGTATCACTTCATTTTCCTTTCATGGTTTGATAGAGTAGTGTAGCATCTTTTGTAGTGTTTAGTGCTTTCCTTTCTATTTCCTTTATTGTACTTTCTACTTCATGGATTTTCTAGCTGTCCATGGAGGTGGAAACACCAAAGCGAGGGTTTGACTGAGGCAAACCCCTATACATTCCAACATTTTTCCCCTCTTACTTGTTTGTAGATGAATGCGTGCATGGATCTTGTTGGCGACCTACTACTTTAGTGAGTTGATATTTGTTACCCTTGTCTTCATCTACTTATTTTATTATTTACACACTTTTCACACTTCATAATTTTGTTCATTTTGTTAAAAACTAGTTAGCTAGGATATTAAGTAGGTTTCTAGTATTTTACACTGCATTTTACTTTTTTTGTCTATATGGATGCTAGCACAACAGAGAGATGCCTGTGCATTGCGCTGTCGTCCCAGACCTGCATTGTCATCCTTAGACAGAGAGTTGTTTAAGGTGCAGTTTGAACTCCAGAAACCAACTCATCTAGCCCCAAATAGATTTTTGGATCTATAGAGTGACAAAAGCACTTGAGAGTGCTCTTCATACTCGATTCTTATCCTAAACACCTTTTAGCTTGAGGCAAGTTAGGGCAGCCCTCCTCTCTCGACTCTCTATGACTTAGAGCCTTGGTGTGGTTTGTCCCGCTCTCTTACACTTCCACGTATTGTAATTCTTTCCATTGAACTTCTACGCATTTTCCCACATAACATTGGACAAAGATGCCATCCCTCCTATTTTCCAAAGCACAAAAAAATGAGGTAACACTATGATCAGCTGGAAAAACATTGGACAATCAGCTGGCACAACTCACGATTTTTCAAAAAATCGTCTAACAAAGAGGCTCAGAAACTATATGATTTTTTAGAAAAACTTTCGAAAACTTTGAAAAAGTAAGATTTTTTTTAGAAAAAGTCCTCAAAAACTTTAGCAAAATTTTTATAGAAATTTTTTCAAAAACTCTTATAGCAAATTTTTTCAGAAAAAATTTCAAAAAAATCTTTGCATAATTTTTTATTTGTCCCAAAAAATCTATGAAAGATTGGCTCAAAATTTTTTCAAGCAGCCATGAAACTTTAGAAAATCACCACGAACCAAAAATCCTAGGAAAAAATACAAAATAGAGGATATTGCACAAGTTTTTCACCAAACCCTAGTGCTTAGAGATAAGAAAAAAATGCCCAAAAAATACCCACGAATTTGAGAAAATTCGTCCAAAAAGAAACACAAGTTGCACAGCAAATACTAGGGTTGCAAGCCAAAACACCACGATCAGGGCATGACCCGTCAAAAAAGAATGCCTAGAAAATTTGTAGTTGTGCGGCCCAAAAAAAGAAAATCTGCAAGTCGTGCGGGAGAGATACAAAGCTATAAAATCGTGATATTTTTACTATAAAACCTGTCATTCACAAGCAATCAAAAACTTGTCACAAAAAAAAGATGTTGGAAATCTTCAAAAAATCACATGAAAGGAAAACACGATTTGTAAAGAACACCTAGACATTAGATACAAAAACGTAGAGCTGTTATGGAAGGTATTGCATGTGAAATAACACCAGAAAGATGACGAAAATGCATAGAATAAAATCACGTCATGATTTTGCTAAAAAAACCCTCGACGCTAGCGAAGGAAATGTTGTGATTTCAATAGAAGCTCACAAAAGAAACCCACGATCTTTATTCTAAAAGCAACGTTATTTTTTTCAGATACAAACACGTGATTCCTTCTCAAAAAGCCCTTGAAATATTTCTCAAAAAATTATTCGTATAAAAACTACACTAAAAAAAAATTCGAGTAATAAAAAAATCGGCTAACCAGGTTCAAGCCTGAGCTCTGATACCATGAAAAGATAATTGATATTCATAATTACCTATTTACAAGTGAGGACAAAAGCTCCTGTTTCTAAAAAGAAACAATCGTAAATTGAAGCAAACTAAAACAAAAAATAAAAATAAGCTAAAATGAACTAAAGTGCAAATGGAAGTTAACTGATGACTAACTAAAGCTAAGATGACCATTAATATTAGATTTAATATTTTAATATATGTTTCATTTATTGATGATTATAGTAGGACATGGGTATATTTTCTAAAGATTCGATTTAAAGAAATTAATGCAATGGTTAAGTTGTAGACGGGAAAAAAAATTGAGGATTGATAATGGCAGTGAATTTTTCTCTAATGATTTTGATAGATTTTGTAAATATTGTGGTATTCATAGACAAAATACAAAACCTTATTCTCCACAATAGAATGGAGTTGCAGAAAGAATGAATAGGACACTAATGGAGAAGGCTAGGAGTATGTTGAGTGGTGTTGGTCTAGAACAAAGGTTTTGGGTTGAAGTTGTTGCCACTGCCTGTTACCTAATTAACATGTCTCCTACATCATCTCTTATTGATAAGACACCTATAGAGACATGACAGGGTCACAAGCCTTCATTAAGATATCTTAGAGTTTTTGGTTGCGAGGCATATGCACATGTGCTAAAGGAGAAGCCAACAAAGTTAGAAAACAAGGTTGTGAATGTATCTTCATCAAATATAGTTATGGTGTGAAAGGATACAAAATTTGGGAACTTGTTGCATAAAAGGTAATATATAGTAGAAGTGTTATTTTTAGAGTAACTAAGTCTTCTTTGGTTACATTGCAGCTAGAACAAAGTAAACAAGAAGATGTGATTCAATTTCCTTCTACAACTGAGAAACTTGAATCAAGGCCCATGGATAGACAAGAAGTTGAGGAGAGCTCATCTAGCTCTGAATATTCAGAAGAGAAGGAAGAACCTCCAACTTAGCTTGTTCATAGTTCTATAAGGCATAGACAACCACTTGAAAGGTATTCACCTAATGATTGGAGATGTATTTTTTCTTTGAATACTAACATTGGTGAACCCAGATCGATAGAAGAGACATTAGGTATGAATGATGTTGAATTATAGAAGATTTCTATGGATGATAAAAAAATAGCAGCTTTGAAAAAGAATGATACATGGGATCTTGTACCATTTCCTGAAGGAAGAAAACATGTTGGTTGCAAATGGGTGTTTAAGAAAAATATTGGTTCAAATGGAGGTATTTAGAAGTGCAAAGCAAGGTTGGTTACAAAAGGTTACTCTCAAGTTGAAGGTGTTGATTATGGTGAGATATTTTCTCTTGTTGCAAAAATGACATCCATTAGATTTTGTCTTTCTATTTTTGTTGCTTATGATTTAGAGGTTGAGAAAATGGATGTAAAAAATGCTTTCCTTCATGATGACTTGGAGGAGGATATTCATATGACATAACCAGAGCACTATGTGGTGAAAGGTAAAAGTAAATTGGTTTGAAAATTGAAGAAATCTTTATATGGCCTAAAACAGAGTCCTAGAATG
This sequence comes from Sequoia sempervirens, assembly GCA_007258455.2. Classification (NCBI taxonomy): domain Eukaryota; kingdom Viridiplantae; phylum Streptophyta; class Pinopsida; order Cupressales; family Cupressaceae; genus Sequoia; species Sequoia sempervirens. The sequence continues at coordinate 5,417 of VDFB02389867.1, forward strand.
TGGTACTAAAAATTTGATATAGATGTGTTGAGTTTGGGATTTGAGTGTTCTAAATCATATCATTATATTTATTATAAAACTTATGGTGATCATTTCTTGTTTATTGCATTATATGTTGATGATATGTTATTTATTGGTAAAGGGAAAGGGATGATTTCAAAACTAAAATCTCAACTTGCTGCTAAATTTGAAATGAAAGACCTTGGTGGAGCTAGACACATTCTTCGGATGGAAATTAAAAGAAATAGAGTGAAAAGAAAGCTATAGCTTGGCCAAAGTAAGTATTTCAATTTTATTTTATAGAGGTTTGATATGTAGGATTGTAGACCATTGTGTGTTCTTGTTTCAGTTGGAAAAAATTTATATATTTTAGATTGTCCAACATCCCCATCAGAGATGGAAGACATGAGTAGAGTGTCTTACTAGAGTGTAGTTGTAAGTTTTATATATGATATGGTTTGTACTAGACCATAAATTTCCCAAGCAGTGGGATTTGTTTCTAGATATATGTCTAATCCTAGTAGAGTTCATTGGGATGTAGTTAAAAGAGTTCAAATATTTGTGCAGTACTTCAAAGTATCCCTTGTGTTATCATAGTAATTTGACCGAAGATGAGATTTCCCTTGATATTCATGGTTATGTGGATTTAGACTAGGCAGCTGATGTTGATAGCAAACAATCCACTAGTGCTTATGTGTCTACTTTATTTGGTGGTGCAATCAGTTGGATGAGTAAGTGACAGGTTGTAGTTGCTTTGTCCATTGTTGAAGTTGAGTACATGGCAACTACTCATGCTTGTAAAGAAGCCATTTGGCTTAAGAGACTATGCTCAAATATTGTAAAAAACAAGGTGCAATGATAATTTATTGTGACACTCAAAGTGTGATATGTCTAGCTAAGAACCTAACATTTCATGCTATGGCCAAGCACATTGATGTAAAATATCATTTTGTTAGAGATATGGTTGAAGATGGCAAGGTGAAGTTGGTTAAGGTAGACTTTGATGAATGTTGTTGATTCTTTAACTAATCCTATGATCATGGAGAAGTTCAGATGGTGTTTAGAGACTATGGGCCTTTCAACCCCTAGCAATTAATAGATGATGTTTATACAGCCTCTTGTTGCTCTTGCAAGGTGTTCGACAAGTGGGAGATTTGTTGGGAAAATGTGTCTCAACCTTACAATTACATAAGGTACTGTTGATACGTAAGCGACGAGGGGTGTGGAGGGGGGTACCCCCCACGAGGGGTTCAAGGGGATTATCCCCCCAGTGGGGGGTTTGGGGGTTGCGCACCCCAGCGAGGGCTTGAGGGAAATGCCCCCCAAAAGTTAAATTTTATGTATACTTTATTATTGTAAATCTGAACTATTCATCATTAGGTCTTAGATTTAACAGTCGATATTTTGTTGGTTTGACTTGCCTTAGAAGGAAACCCCATTTTATGAGGGAATTGTATTATGATAGTTTATTGTGATGTATTCTGAGAGTCTGACAGTGGTTTTGTTGCCTCTAGATCTCTGGTGGGTGATACTCATGTGAGAAGCTTGCTCTGCACCTATATTGTAATATTTGTGATCTATGAATAATATATTGGGTGGCTTTTGGAGTGTGGGGTTTTTCTCTTGAAAGTGTTTTCCCCATGTAAATCATTGTGTTGTGGTATGCATGATATTTATGTTATTTTTGTTTAAGTTTCTATAACTGTTGTAAAGATCTATATTTTTTTGCATTATCCTCCTCTCAAGATTAGTGTAGGAAGTTCTTCTGCTACCTTAGCTTCCTTAAATAGTGGACCTTCAATTTTTCATGTCATATGTCCAATTTACATCAGCAAATCTCTTAATGTCCAATGACTTGTCCTCATCATCAATACCATGATAACACAAACAATAGGTGAAAGCTTCACACAAACTCTAGATACATTTTAAAAAAAACTCCCAATGCTCTCTACTAGGATTAGACATAAAAATAGTACTTAAAACTTCCACTGCTTTGGAAATATCTTTCTAGTGTAAACCATTGTATACATAAAAATATCAACTCTAGCATAAGACAAGTTAGATATTCCAAACAAATCATCATCAAATTTAAGACATGTGTATGAAGTAAGCTTGGTATCACTAAAAATGGAATACTTATTGGATTACATTCATGAATACTAAACGATCACAAAAATGTATTCATATGTCCTCACTCAACCAAAACAAATGGTGTACCCTATCCCTATTGATCTCCATCCTAGGATATATTTTCCAATCCCCAAGTCCTTCATATCAGCTTTGCCAAAAAACTTGAGTTTTGAGATCTATGATCATCACCTTTTTATTACCAACAAACAACATATCATCCACATAAAAGATAATGATTAGTACATAATCATCATTAATATTAATATAAACATAGTGACCTTTGTCACTCCTAAGAAAACCCTATTTCAATTTAAAAGAATGAAACTTGTGGACCACATCTTGGGGGATTGTTTTAGACGATACAATAATCATTTCAACCTACAAAATAATTGTTCCTTTCATTTCAATATAAAGCAATCAGGTTATCACATATAAATCTACTCCATAAGATCCACAAGCAAGAAAATGGTTTTAACATCCATTTATTCAATTTTAAAATTGCTAGTTGTAATAATGGATAAAAGGAATCCAATGGATGATAACTTTGTAACAAGAGAGAATTTCATTAAATTTACTTTCTATCTAGGATTATCCCTTGGTCACCAATCTAACCTTGTATCACTTTAAGTGGGCATTTACACCAAAATTTCTTTTTATACACCCACTTATAAAAATAGGTTTCCTTGCCTCAAATTAACTAACACAATATTAGGTATAAAAAACATCAAAGACTCAATATCCTTCAAAGAGAATGCCTCCTTGAAAGATCTAAGCTCATTGTCAATACTCAACAAAGAAAATAGTCAACAAAAATTTGGTGGGCTATCCTTGTTAATTGGATTTTATTATCTTGTGTACCTTCTCAAGGTAGGATTAATGGGATCTACATATTCTTCAATGTGCTCATTCCACACATCATCACTTGAACTCTCATATAAACCATGTTCTTCTTTTTCATCATTTGATCCATCCAACTATTCTTCCACATGTTCATCTTTCTACTTTTATTTTTATTTTTGAAATGCATTATTTTGTTTTCATTTTCTTTTGGTTGTGAATAAGAAGAAAATATTGACGATAAATAAAATGGAATATAATGCAATATAAACACAATACCTTCACCTAGAATCCTTACTCACTACTTGATGAGCGGAAATGGAGTGCACCCTTGTTCCATTTAATTTGATCTTATGATAATCATAGTATGTGGATTGCTCAATAGTCTAGCATAACCTTGATGTAATTGCAAATGAGAGACCAAAATGACAACATAAGGTTATGATAGCTTCAAATTTCATGGTTGATGAAGGATGAGAGCCTCTAGATATAGAGCTTTGAAGAGACAAAATCGATGGCTAGGATAGATTGATGATGGATGTTTAAGATTGAATTAGGATTAGGGTTAGGCTCAAACATGTAGTCATGTGACAAGTGGCACATGATGGATAGGATCTAGGTCTAGGGTTTGGATAAGAACAAAAGTACTTATGTGAATGTTTAGGATTAAGAGGTGGGATTGAAATGAGTGGATAAGATAAAATTTTAGTTTGACTTTTAGGGAGGTGTTTAGGTTCAATGAACTTAGAAGAGTTAGTTAGACATGCGAAGGGGGCACTTGTCACATAATGAAAGTTATAAATTATGGTTCAAGTGAACAAGATTGATGGCTAGGATTGATGGGAAAGGATAAAAGATAAAGGGGAATTAATTAAATAAATAAAATATTTATTTAATTAATGGGATCATGTGAAGGGAAAATAATTAAATAAATAGTAAATATTTATTTAGTTAAATGTTAGGATAAAGATGGAGAAAGGATGAGAATAATTAAATAAATAATAAATATTTATTTAATCAATAGGCTTAAGAAAGGATAAAATTAGGTGTGGTTGGGTAACGACATATCTTATGTGTATATTTTGTCCCTCTTTGATATGACATCACAAAGTGGCATTATATGAAAGAAGATTAAAACATAATGGATAGGAAGGGATAAGGATTAATGGCATGATGCCCTAGTCACATGAAGGTATGAGAAATGATGATGAAGGAAAGATTAGGATTAGGTGATGGGATGACGCTTGAGAGGACAAGCATGTTAGGAGAACATGGGTGTTCTCTCAAAATGAAGGGAAAAGATAAGGGATAAGGATAGAAAAGTGGGTGAAATGAAAGATGAAAGGGATGGAAGAGGATGAAGAGGAAGGGGAATTTTACAATGATAGATAGGTTATACTTGTATGTAATGAGTAATCTTAAGATTTGATATAGAAAAGATAATTATACCCCAAGGTATAAGGAACTAGGGTGACAAGGTAATCTTTGCATGGACTTGACATTCAAACAAGTCTAACATGATAAAAAAGATAAAGATGATGCCCCACTATACACCAATTAAAACACACCAATATATAGATAGATCTAGGTGGATGTAAGTAGGTGAAGTCATGAATCAAAAGATTGGTCAAAATCAAAATAAAAGACCCATTGAAAAATATGACATGCAACTAATATATCTCTTACCAAAGATAATATACTAATGATTATTGGGTTACGCAAGACATAGGGGTCCAAAGGGCATTGATGATTGGATTCGAATTGGCAATGTTGTGGATAACCAAGAATTGATGATAGATACAACTTGGCAATGTTATGGATAACCAAAAAGTGATTGAAAGATTAATGATAGGAAAAAAGATACAATGACTAGTTAATGTTCAACAATTAGGCTCATGATGTGATTTTGATAAGAATTGATGTCTTGTCCATGCAATGTTTGGGTTTTGTTCAAATGCAAGTATAACGAGCTCAAGATTATGATTTTTATTATGGATGGGATGAGGTGGATATGATATGAGGTAGGAGGATGAATGGGTTTGTGTATAATGGGATGAAGCATTTATTATGGGATAAAGGGTTGTATTGTGTGATCAAGGGATGATAATAGAAGCAAATGCATGAGATTTGAAGACCAATGCACTGAAAACTAAGGATAGAGAAGGTTGAACCCTTGACATGATTTAGGTGCAACTTCTGCATTTAATGCAAGGGGAAGAATGGGAAGGGTGGTCAATGATGGATGAGATGGTGGATGACATGAATCAATGACCAAGATAAGCAATGATAGTTTTATTATGAATGGGTGGATGGGTGATATTTTATTATGATATCAAAAAATAGGAAGGATGGTGATGGAGAAGGTGGTGGAAAATAGACTACTACGCATGGTGATAGACTACTACGCATGGTGCTTGTTTCTAGGCTTTTACCATGGTACTTATCCAAGGCACCATCGAAGTGGCTTTCACCATTAGATAGATTATTTTTCTTTACTATTTTTTTTATTTTTGGATTTTCTATTATTTTCAACAAATTAAACTTGAAGATGTTGTGATCAAAGTGACGATTTGTTGTCATAGATAATAATTTTTTTATGGATGGATGCAATTGTTGCTCTAATGAAGAGGATTGATATCCTATCCCACAAAAGGAGGGAGCTAAGGTATGATCATTAATATGCACACTAAAAAAGGCCTTCATGTGTCACACATAAAGAAGCTTGGGAAACCTTTGGATTAAAGCATGTCAAGGGGTCACCATCAAAGGTCTATTGATATGATAAATCGCTAAGGGATATAGCGTGATAGGGTGGATGCATAGATATTGGTGGATTAGGTGAAGTGAATGGATTATGTGAAGATGAGGAGGATGAAAACTTAGGATTAATAAGCTCGTTTCTTGACACATTGTTTTTATAGATGCCCCCAATTATTTTGAAGGGTGAAGCATGATAGGAGATCAACTTATGTTTTTCCTTGATTTTATTTTTGACCATGATTTTTTTAGATTCCAATAGCTTTTGATTGAGATTTTGAATAGAGGACTTTTCTATTCTTTTATTTCTTTGATTTGATTTTTGATCTCTGACTGATAAAGGCCTTTTTATTTTTGTATTTTTTTATTGATAGCCTTGTTGCTTTGAGATATAGGTGACACTTTTTGATCCAAGTCTAGGAGGTAAGTGGAATTGGATGAGTTGGATGAGATGGTGAGGATATGTGAATCTTGGAAGTGATTAGTAATATATTTGATGAAGTCTTCATGGGTATCCTTATCAATACTATTAAGTTTAAAGGATGCTTGCATAACTTTAGCAGGATGACAATTAGGCTTAGTGGACAAAGTATTAAGTGGTTCATACCCTAACCTTTGTTGCTCAATGTGGAAATATTGTAGCTCATATTCTCCAATTCTAATGTCTTTGATCTTAGCCTTGATCTTTGGGATAGTGCAAGAAGTGGTAACAATGAAGGATCAATGTATGAGAGTGAAGGAGGTGTAGTAATGGTTGGGATCAACAAGGACAATCACTTTAGTTATATTGTGAGGGATATTTATACATTGATGATATGTGGATGGGATGGGTTACATGGTATGGATCAATGGACGCCTAAGAAGGATGGCTTATGGTTCAATTTGTCATTTTGTTTGTTAAGAGATGAATTACGGATTGTTGTAATAGTGAATTATTCATAAGATAATCAAATATTGTGACCTTTGCCTATGATTTTTTTGCTTCGTAGATTACCAAGTTCTCCATGTAAATCTATGTGTTCTTCATTTATTGTTTTTCATTGTTTATTTTTGTATTATATTATTCTTAACACAAACATGGGATTCCTTCCCATTTACCTCAAAGCCCTAAGGTTGCTCTATATACACTTCTTCCACAATAGTATCAATGAAAATTCATCTTAATATCCATTTGATGTATCTTCCATCCCATAAATGAAACTAAAGACATACATATTTTAATGGAAGTGTATCTAGAAACTAGAGTGAATGTCTTCTCATAGTCCACTCCCTCTTTCTAAGATAACCCTCTCACCACAAACCTCACTTTGAACTTCTCAATGTTGTTGTAACTAGCATGCTTGATTTTGTAGAGCCACTTGGAACATAACTAACTTCCCTTTCGATCTTGGCAATATGTTGCACACGTCATTTTTAATGATGAATGTGTATTCCTCCACCATAGCATCTTGCCAAACTTGCTAGTCTATTGCTTCCTAGAAGCTAGAAGGCTTTAAATCTATGATGCTACTCTTCAATGCCATGTAGTTTGGAAACTTCTTCAAAGGCCTCCTCTTCTTAAATGTGCTCCTAGGAACCTCAACATGCTCCTAAGCATCTCTCAATGTCTATGTGAGTCATCAAGGTCTCATAACAAAAGTATAAGTGGACAAAATCTATTTTCAAGATTGTTGTTTTGAACTAGAAACAATTGGTATCTTTGGAGTTTCTTGCACCTCATCCTCTATTATTGGAATGAGCTCATGGGACTTCTTGGATGCAAATTCTTCCTCAAACTTTACATCCCTACTAACTACTATCTTCTCTACTTTGGAATATAGATGTTTGTAGGCTTTAGAAGTTTCACTATAACCCACAAACAAACCCTTCCTATTGGAAAGTTTCTCCTCGGGCCTCTTCGCTATAGGTATATGAATATAAACTAGACAACCAAAGATGTGGAAATGACTCACTTTTAGCTTAATATTGGAATGAATGTCTCCTATATTGCCTTGTCCTCCAAGATCCTATAAGGACACTTGTATTGGATGTAGATTATAGTATTACATGCTTCTACCCACAAAAACATTAGTAAGTTATGGTCATGAATCATGGCCTTAGCAACACCTATAATGGATATATTTTTCATTGTTCATCCCCATTTTATTGTGGGTTGTATGGAAAAGTTCACTCCCTCTTGATCCCTAACTCATGCAAAAAACCTTCAAAATCCTTCAAGGTAATACCCACCCCCATTGTCTGATCTCAAGAATTTGATCTTCTTCTTGTCTAATACCACGTCAAGATATCTCTATTAGATCTCAAGACTAAGATGATCTTCCCTATTTGATACCACATGTCAAGTCATTATCATGCTGGGAGAAACACAATATACCATTGAAAAATCCTTGTCAAACTTGACAACAAACTCGTTCATCTAAAATTTTGCGAAGACTCACATTATTTTTCTATTGCTTCCCTTTGCCCTTCTTCTCTAGACACTTTAATGCATAATGCCCAAATTTATAATAAATGAAGCACTTGATATTACTCGAGTCCTTTTTCCATGATTGTAAGGATGAATCCTCATCCTTTTCCTTGCCTTTGTCAAGCCCTTTTCCTTTACTTTTCTTCATTTGAAAGAGCTAAATTATTATCACCACCCTCGTTGGATTTTGACACCATTTGATTTTTTTTATAGTCATCCCGTAGTGTGAGCATGTTGGAAGTAATTTGAATCATTCTATTTTGCGTTTCTATTACTTCACATAAACCCCATATCATTTTCCATCTAAATATTTATGTTTTTACACAAGACTATGAGTGCTCATATACTTTAAAATATATCTTCATTTTAGGATTCATATTCACCTCAAAGTGGAGGCAATGGTGAAATTTGTGTATTAATACTCATTCCTACTTAGATTTTGACAAGTTTTGGAAGGAATGTGTTAATATGATTAAATAGTAAAATGTAGCACACTCTTGTGCAAAGGCAGGTTCTTGTAATCCTCGTTTACTCACCTACATACACTCGCATACATTCAATTTTATCCTAACCCTATCTACAGCCATTCTCACACATTCACCCCATTGTTGGCCTGCACTTCCACGTCCATCTTTTAACTTGAAATCTTACATTATGTATCGTAGGTCAATTCTCTGACTTGCATGAGTTATCCTGGACATAACCCTATATTCATTTTTTAAAATTCAGATTGCCAACTTCTCCCTTTCCCACTAGCCATTGGGAGTCACCTTGGTACATGCGTATGACTATTCCTCATGTCTTGGGAGTCACCTTGGTACATGTGTGTATGACTATTCCTCATGTCTTGATATTTAAAGGCACTCATTTATACATTTTAATACAGATCTTAGATCATTTAAACATTTTAATACGTATCTTATATCATTTTAACATTTTAATACGTATCTTATATCATTTTACCATTTTATGCAATTACAAGGAGCATCCTAGAATCATTTGGATTTGGATAATCAAGAAAAGTCGGCACTTGCATCAAATTTCATACTTAGGGTTGGGTCCCATGGAGGGGGGTTTCCTGAAAACTTTCAATGGGTGCTGCTGAGAAATTTTAGGAAGTTTTTAAAGGTGGTGACCCCATGAACTTAGTAGTGTAATTCAGCTTAAAATATTAAGCTCCAGATTTTAAGGAAGCTGGTGGTGGTGGTCTCATCAACTTATTTACTGTGGAGTTCAGTTTAAAATTTAAGTTTCGGAATTTAAAGAAAGCTTAAAAGTTAAGATGATTTACAAATGGCAAATAAAATTGCTAAACTATAGGAGCAATCTCCAGCCCCACCCAATTTTCACCCCCTCAAATCTGCAATCCTAAAAGGTAGGAGCTGCTATTCTTCAGGAAAAGATTCCAAATAATCCTGTAGAATTTTTTTATCAACCCATGAGACCCCCTGTTCCTTAAAAATAGACCCTGCAGCCTCTCCATGGGACCCCACCCTTAGGTGATTGCACTCTTATTTCCTACATCCAAGATAAAATTATCCTCACAATTCAGCGACTTCCCCAATCCTTATACTTCAGGTGATAAAAGGAATAGATTGAATCTGAACAGATCAAAACTGTTGCATGGGATCAACCCACAAGAGATTATGTCTATTATTATAAAAATATTAAATGGTATAACCAATAAGCTACTAACTTATGTTTTCACTCGTTTAAAAAAACCTATTTTGTACCGAATCGTTTATGAAATTTAAATGCTTTAATTTCCCGTGGGCATCGTTAGTAGGAATACTCAACATTACTGTTAAGATTACTTTGTAGACAGTAAAATTTATTTGAAACATCAAAAAAGCTTTATTAGCACACAAATAAATGTAAGTAATTTTCTATGAATAGAACAAAACCAGATTCCAAACGGATGTACAAATATAACAAGTTTCTGGGAGTAGCGGCGGTAAAATTAGTGAGTTCCATATTTGCAAAGACATGCTATATTTTGCCTACTGTCGATTCATGCATATTTTTATGAAATATCCATACATGTTCCATGGGACTGTCGTATGGCGTAGATTTCTGGTTATATGGATTAGGTTCCATTGACATTAGTTGTGACGTAGATGACATTAAGAATTGTGCCTCAGGAATAAAACATAAAACATAAAACAATAAAACAATGCATCTGTATCCTATTGTATGTGTTTAGTTCTGAGATTTCCAGTCTTCTTCGCCACCTGTGTTCATGTACATTTTCTTTCATAAAAAAGCTCATATACAATACAGGTAGTTGCTATGTTCTATTGTGGAGTTCCATTTTCAATCTGTTGTGGTCAAGATTTCATCATTGTGGTGCCTCTAGGATGAGTAACATGCTTCGCTGCATTGGAATCAAATATGCAGCCAAGAACATCATTGATCATAATATCAATGTTCTTCCAATACATTTAAGATTTCCAAAGCAATAAAGACGGCCAATGTCTATTCCTCGCTAATGTTAAGGTTTAATTGTGGAACTCTCTAGCCAACAACGACATTTATGATTTATCTTGACATCCACAAACCAAAATTTCACAAATCAATGTAGTACAGTGCCGCCTATCTAATGTTCAAATGAAAGGTTTCATCTGCAGAACCCTCCTAAATCTTGCCTAATACTAAAAATTTAGGCATACTTTTTATATAGCAAAATCAATGTACCTGTTACAATGTGCACAGGAGTGTTCCATAATAATTCATTTAGATAACACTAAGACTTGTGGTGCATTAAAATAATCAAACATGTTTGAACACGATGGAATCAAATACGGCCAGGACACCATTGATACTGATATTGCATATACCACTCAAGTTTCTGGAACCTAGTGTAACAGTCAAAGCCAATGTTTTCCTCAAAATTTTAGATTTCACTTCCTAACAAGCCAAATAATTTCTTTGGCAAATTACATGAAAAATACCCGAGACACTAGCATACTACTCGTTACAATCATTTCAAAATACAACTGAACTAACTCACAAATCCTGACCAGATTTTTGAATTTTCATTTTCAAACAGGTATAATTGAAACTCTAAAAAGAAACTTCTTTGATAAAGGGGTTGTAGAATTAGAGTGCTCAGGTCTTACGAGGAGAAGCACTCACCCCTCCCATTAAACTTTCACTATTAATTGGAAAAAAGGGAACCCTGGCCTCATCAGTACATGAGGTTAATTACAGATTGGCAAGGGAGAGATTTATTGATTTATCATTTATGTTAAAGATTTTGGTTCATTTTCAATTTCCAAATGACCTTGCAAAATCAAATTCTCTACTTAGGATCAGTATTTGTAATATGATTAACTGAAAGATATTGATAAAAGACCTTGCCGATGCTGGCATCTGGGGATCTCAAGGTTTGGTCAGTCGACCATATAAGAAGCAATAACGATACACTATTTAGAAAACAAGGTTTGGTCAGTCGACCACATTAGAAGCAATAATGATACACCATTTAGAAAACAAGGTTTGGTCAGTCGACCATATTAGAAGCAATAATGATACATCATTTAGAAAACAAGGCGGTTGATCAGAGAAACTCCCTAGGCCAACTACTATTTTTCATAAAGTCTCGATTTCTTAAAATGGAGAAGGTTAACTCCCCTAAATTTTTACTGATACTATGCTAGAGGGAATTGGATTCCCCTCACACGGTGACATGACAGTTGACCTCATTTTGAATTGAACCCTTATCATCTGCCTTTTTAGGGTGTCCTTCTATACTGCCTCTTTCACATCTGGAAATTACTTTTCAGAACAAGTAAATTATATATTGTAGCAGTGCTTTTCCCATTTTTCACAGGCAACAGTGAAGGATCTAAAACCATGGAAGAACCATAAGAGGTGACTTTCTACAACTGTTCCAGATTTTTTTGAATTCTGATCCAACACAGATAAGATTTGGTAATTTGCAACCCTGTATTACTTTCTCTGCGATATAATCTAATGACTTTTGGAGATTAGAGAATTAAGGCTGTGATACCCACCCCATTTTTCACAGGCAACAGTGAAGGATCTAAAACCATGGAAGAACCATAAGAGGTGACTTTCTACAACTGTTCCAGATTTTTTTGAATTCTGATCCAACACAGATAAGATTTGGTAATTTGCAACCCTGTATTACTTTCTCTGCGATATAATCTAATGACTTTTGGAGATTAGAGAATTAAGGCTGTGATACCCACTCAGTGAAGGATGTAAAAGTAACTGCTGATTATTGAGGTGTAAAAGTAACTGCTATGGATGCACTGGATGGGTGCAGAGATCCTTGCAAGACGGTAGTTCTGACCCCAAATTAATGAATTGGAACTGCTGCAGTCCATCAAGTGAGGTCTGAATTGGGTGAGAGGCTTGGTGAAACAATCTCTGCAAGTGTCATTATTAATGCAATAACACAAGCTCTGTAAGTGTCATGATTGATGAAATGAACCACTAGTGCCAATCTTGACCCCCCGGAATCTGCAGAATGCAACACAGATCATTGGGTTGCAATCAATTCCAAACAATTTGAGTACCACTTGCTATCCATGAGGTTATTAATCAACTGAGTTTGGCAATGTCTTAATTCCTAAGAAGTCTCCCTGAGGATGCTAAATTTGGTAAGGAAGCTGATTGGTCCTCCTCAAATTGGAATGACATTTTAAAGATGAGCCTAGCGTTCCCGTCCCTGTGCATATAGGTAGCCCTCTAATAGGAGTGCTAGCTGCTCCCTACTATTTCCTGTGACAGATTTTGTTTTCAAATTTCAAATCTTATTTTTGGTATGTCCACTAGCAATTTTACTATGGTGGATATCCCCAGAGAGCTGCCAGATGTTATATCTTCAGGAATCCTGGCAATGGACATTGTCCCACACACAGTGGAAACACAATTCAGAGAACAGACTTTATATTCACTGCTGAAGACTACGGAGCTTTGAGTATTGTGCATATCTCCTTGTGGCAGATTCCAGAGAGTAGTGGTGCACTTTTTTTGGGGGATTTCCCAGCAATGGACATCATCCCATTCAGTGGAAATAGACTATGGAAAGCAAAATTTCAGAAAGCTGTTGGAGATCTGGAGATCTAGAGATTTAAGACTTGCCAGTTTGGGATATGATATAACATTTCTCTCATGAATTCTGCTGCCATAGTTTGGTTGCAGTGTAACTGATAAAAACCTTGATACTGTATATCAATGTTACAAGGTTTGTGTTCTGTTTGTGTTCAACAACAATAAAATTCAGATGAAGTTCGGCAAGGGGAAAGAATCCGAAAAAAAAATCGTGATCAAATTTGCCTTCTATAATTTTGATTTTTTAAAATTATATCAATAAATCCATAAAAGTAAAATGATATTATGTTAAATTTGAGTATGTCATAATAAATTGAAATCATTATACTAAATATAGTTACAAATTTAATTCAAATATTATTAATATATAAACTAAGTTACTGATTCGTTTTTGGATTCAGGTACGGGTACGCGAATCTAGTACGAGATTCGGTCAAAAAAAAAAATTGGGGTTGGGTACGACTTGGGTACGGCATTACAAAAAACATATAAAAACCAGAAATATATACATATTTGCAGCAGTAATTAAGTTCAGAATACACCACCATATTAATAGTCTAATAACAGCAAAAATGCATCACCACTTTCATAGTCACTAAGTCAAATATTAAAATATTAGTGATTACTCAAATGTCATGATATATAATTATAAATTAAGGTAAAACATAAAATGTCAAGTGTTTACAATCAGCCATTATTGATCATTGATCAATCTGAATCATATGGGTCATCAAACAAATCAGCATCATTAGATGCTACATTAGATTTTGCTTTTTACTGTGGTCCAAAATCACATGGCCACAAAAAGCATAAGGGTTAAAGTTCAAAAAATCTCCATTATTCAATCAGGCTTTGGTCATGAAATTGACATGGAAGATGCATACAGATCCACCTACACCATGGAGTTAAAGAATCCAATGAAAGTATATCTTAATGTTTGGGAATTCGATACAATACAGTAACCTAACTTGGCCATGCAAGGTGCAGCTCTATTCAAGCAAATAAGGGAGGCAATGTTGCTCAGGGGCTAATGACATGAAAAAAAACAAACGTAACTAGGTCAGACTTTGGAAAGATATTGGAATGAAAACCATCCTTAGGTGCAGCTCTAATCAAGCAAATAAAAGGGGAACTGAAATGTTGCTCAGGGGCTAATGGCCTTGAAAAAACAAAGCGTAACTAAAATTGGCTTTGGAAAGATATTTGGAATGAAAACCATCCCTTAGGTGCAGCTCTATTCAAGCAAATAAGGGAAGCAATGTTGCTCAGGGGCTAATGACATGAAAAAAAACAAACGTAACTAGGTCAGACTTTGGAAAGATATTGGAATGAAAACCATCCTTGCACACAATCAAAGGCCTCATCCAACTTAAATTTGCCTTGCACAATGATGGATTATGCTTTGTTAAGTCAACTGTTGGTCAAAAAAAAAATGCAAAAATGCAAAAAAGCGAACTTTTTCCATGACCTGGGTGTTTTGACGCCTGGATTCGTCACGGATTCTTCATGGCGTATCCTGGTCAAATCCACAGTGGAAAATCGAATCCAAGGCGAATCCACAGAGCAAATTTTGAATCCTGCCCAAATTTGTATCGTACCATACCCAAATTGCAAAACTGGTACAAATCGAATCGTATCCAGCGGCTACAGGTGGCGAATCGGTAACTTAGTATATAAATAATAAATATATTATAATTAAAAAACTAATTTAAATATCTTTAAATATTAAACTTTAATATATTGAATTAAAAAATAGTATTGTTTGAAAACAACATATTAAAATATTTAATTTTATATATAAAAAAATATATATATTATAATTAAAAAACAAATTTAAATATTTTAAATATTTGAAAAAAAAATTAAAATATATATTCAAAAATATTTAATTTTATTTAAAAAAACAAAAAATTAGAATATATAGCTCGCTCCTGGGAGCAATCCATAAGATTGTTGTGTGCGTGTGCGAATGGGAAACCTTGGAAAATGAACAACGGCAAGAGGGGCTGAGGAACAAGCGGGAGAGATGATGCTGATCTTCTGATCCATAACGATGGGTAGACAACTCAGCCACAAGTGAGAGAGGATCGAGGATCAAAGTTGCTATCTCCTCATTCGCATTTCCCCTCCTCCGAAACAACAAATGAATCCATTCGGATCCTGCCCAATCCCCTTCCAAGAATGAACAAAAACAAAACCTAAAAATTAAATAAATATTAAAACAGCAGTGTCCTACCTTTACTGCCCACAGCTGTTCACTTACCTGCAACACCAGATCTCTCTTTATTAAAAATGATAAAGCCCATATCCCTACGAATATTAGGGCGAATGAGAACAAATTTTAAGATTTCTTTGAAGTTCACTGAATTTTGAATTTCGTAGATGAAAGAAATTTCAGGGAATCCTGTGCCTTAGTTGTATATACTATAAAGCCTTCAAAAATTGTTTAAGACTTCAAAAATTGTTTAAGGAAAGATGACAAAGGTTTCTAGTTGATTTGGCATCATATTTTCATTCTCATTTTATTTTCTGTTATGGTTGCGATTCAGGCTTCTTGTGTTTACATTATGCTAGAATCCAATATACAGGCAACACCCCCAATTATCTTCATTTCAATATACAACTTAAGCTTCTTCAGTCAGTAAAAACAATCATAAACAGTTTACCATTCATAAAATCAGGTAGCATCTCCCTTATAAGGTATAAGTCAGCAGTAAATTTTTAAAACCTCTCAAACTTTCCTTTCATTAAACATTTAGTCATCGTATTTATGTCAGAAAATACATGTAGTTAGCAGTGTTCAATTCTCATGGTTTGTGATAGATGAGATTCAGAATGTTGGTTTCTCTGGGATAATATAACCTGATTGGGTAGCAACTGTGAAGGCAACGTCACCATTACTCTTGCCATCTATATGCTTGGAAGATCAATCCATAATTTGGACTGCAACGAGGCTGATATGCTAATAAAGTGTTATTAGTGGCAGATAGGCTTTGACACCATGTTATTTTCCCTAGTCTAGCTAGAACTCAAATTTTCATTCAACCTCTCATTGACATGCTAGTGTGCTCTAACACTGAGGTACAGATGCCACCCATTAAAATCAGAGTACAGATAGCTCTTCCGACATCCCACCCAGAAACAATACTTCTTAGCCCAGTATCTCTAATACCATATTATTTTCCGTTTTACAAATCTTTGAAGTCGTGCTTGGATTGGCCTTCCAACAGTGAAAAAGTTTCTCAAAAGTGCTAAAAGCATCTGTGCCCAATCCATTCAATTCCAAATAAAAACAATAATTCTATGGCAAATTACACAGGAAAGGCCAACGGCACAAACAAACTCACTCCTACAGATCCTAACTGTATTTTCATTTAAGCTGAATATCACAAACCCTAATCAGATTTGCATTTAAAATGAATACTATAAGCCTTAATCATATTTCCATTTAAACTGAATATTACAAACCCTAGCTATATTTTCATTTTCAAATATGTCAAGCAACTTCTTGCCGTATTACCCCCAAAAAAGTGCCGGGGGCACACCATAAATAAACTATTACAAACCAGAAATTCTGCTTAGATAGCATTTACAAAGTTTCTCAATATGCACAATGTAAAAACCCAACCCCTAACTCATGTCAGAATTTAAAAAGAAACAAAGAAATCTCAATAACCCTACCAAATATTAGCCCAAACCCTAATATTAAAATCATATATCTACATCACACCTTCTAGGGCGAGCCAAGTGGCCAGACGAGCCATTCCAATCAATCGTGATATCGCAGTAAACTATCATAGTGTAATGCCTGGTATTCCAATCGCCGACCTTGAATCGGATCCAAGCTTCCAATTTTACAGTCATGTCAACACTCTTCCTGGCCAAATCCTGCGACAAATCGCTCGAAGCCTTGCCTTCCAAAAGCAAGTCATTGGAACTAAAAGAGCACAGAATATCCTTAGTACTCTTATGCCCCTGATAAAACTCCTCCAGCTGGTTGTACCCAATCATATGGCGGTCATAAAACCCCCTGGCAAAAAGGGCATCATAATAAATCCCGATTTTCTTGTTGGAATTCCTAGAGGTGATGTTGAATGTCATGGTGCTGTTCAGTTTCTCCCCATTCAGATTGAGCTTCGAGACAGTGGCGCTCTGGACGTAAAACTTGGGCCTGTGCGGGCGGAGGACAAGCCAAGTGATGAGAATAGCTACGCCCGCCAAGACTGCCAGGGTTACGATCAAAGCCAAAATGCGTCGAAACATGAAACTGTGCCTGTTGAACGGCCCCGGAGGCGGTGCCTGGTAGGGCGGGTAAGGCTGCGCGTAGCCTGTGTTGTAAGCGCCTGGACCCATGGGGTAGGTCGTCTGTCCGGGTGCAGGATACCCTGTAGCAGGCTTATTTTGCTGCGCTGCCATCTTGTAAACAAAAAAGCAGTACTGCTAAAAGAGTTGGAACTTTGTCTGGAACTCCGAATGCAAAAAAGTAGAATAAATGAAAGGAAGGTTGTATTGTTTGCAAGGAGCAAGTAAGCTTTTAAAAGGTTGTATGCTAGAAAAATATAAGAATTTTCACCTCACGCTAAACAATCTTTTAGGGAGTCACGCGTTTCGCGTGTTTTCCTGTTATTTTCGTCTCTATCTCTTTGGAATGACGAACGCGCAAGCTGTAGAAACGAAACTTCCTTTTTCTATTCTATGCGAAGTCTAGTAGATTCTAGACTTCGCTTTGGAGGGCTCTTAGTGACTTTGGAGGGCATTTTCAATTTGAAGATAGGTATCTACAAAAGGGTCTTTCTTAATGCTTAGGTAAAGCATAAGGTACCTCATCAACCCCACATGGTAGAACGTTCTCAAGCAACCTTCTAAAGGTTCTCAAGTAACTTATTAAAGGTTTTCAACTAATTTATTAGTTATTAATTTTATTTTTTATTTAGTTTTGTAGATGTTATTAATTTTTTTCATTTTATTAATAAACGATCATCGGTTTTAATTTTGACAAATATTTTTTATGATATTGTTATTAGGATTCAACTATGTAGTTTTTACGAGTCAAACTCATTAATCTATGTTTCATGAGTAGTGGCTCACAAGAACCCATCTCTCATGATAATGAATGGTCCATGATGCACTAGGCCTTCCCGGGAGGTCACCCATCCCAATACTACTCCAGCTCAAGCACGCTTAACCACATAGTTTTCCCCAAGTTTAAGTTGGGATTGCAAGCTAAGTGGGCTTAAACTTGGAGAGAACTTTGTGGTTAAGCGTGCTTGAGCTAGAATAGTACTGGGATGGGTGACCTCCCGAGAAGGCCTAGTGTTTCACCTTTGTGAGCATCACCTAGATGCAATGAATGCTAAGTGGACCATTCATTATCATGAGAGATGGGTTCTTGTGAGCCAATACTTATGAAACATGGGTCAATGAGTTTGACTCGTAAAAACTACACTGTTGAATCCTGATAGCAATATCACAATTTGACGCACAGTGGAAAATACCTCCAACTTATCAAATATTTTTTATATATATTGTCCATGTTTATGTAATAATTTTGAACTTAATTTTGTTAGTTTTTAAAATCAATATTTTGGGTTGTGAGGAGAAAGAGAGATAAATGGATTGTAGACTAGGCTTACTAAATATTTTGGCATTTGAGTGTGATGATTGTAATATTTTATTTTCAAGTAGATAAACAATTATTATTTGTAATGGTAAAATTAGCATACCAATGTTAATTCTTATTTAGTTATGAGTTTGATGGAATGTCTTTAATGCAATTACATATTGACAAGTGGTATGCTCTTGTGCTAGGTTTAGCTCATGCCCCAATCTCTATGCATTCCTATTTCCTTTTGCTTCTAATCATTCCCACACATTCATCATTTGTCCCTAATTTATTACCCCACATTCGCACTTACCAAAATGCATTCACTCCCTACTTTGAGATTTACCATTTCACTACCTAGGTTCATTTATGTGTTTTTGGATATATCTCATAACACGTGGAAATGAACATTAAATTAAAATATTCAAATTTAAGTTCCAACTTTCCTACCTCTTTTCACTAGTCATGGACTAACTTGACACATATTTTTGTGACATGTTATATTATTATACATTAGTATTTAAAACATTTATTGTGTCATTAGTTCATTTTTGAAAAACAAGGTAGAATAAGAAAAGAGACCTTTCAGCACCATTCATTTTTCTAAGGAATTGAGAATAAGAATGCACATTGTCAACATATACGCAACTTATATGCTTGTGTATGTTGTCTTTGAATATTTGCTTAGAGCCATAAAGTTGGCCAATCCAAGGGTTTGACCTAGAAAAACTTGGCCCTAGTGATTTGACAATTCTCTTAAGGTGTTTATAAATATTATAATTATTACAAGCTTATCAAGCGTTTGAGATCAAAGCAAACAATTTTTGGGGGTCTATTTTTGTTAGCTCAAATCCACAACAATTGGGATCTAACCAACGATGCTTAAGATTAACTTTGAAGGTTTTATATACATATTCAAATTATGAGGCATTCATCAAATATAGGCATAAATTTTAGACCAATGGTCAATTTATTCAATTTGTCATCAATATCACTCTTCTATTGTGTTTGATTTAAGTACCTAGTTCCTCTCATTTAATTATCACATTTATTGTTCTTATTAACATAGCTCTAAAATTAATCTACTTTAATTATGCTTGATTGTTTGTATTTATTTATTAGTGTAGATTTATTTATGTAAGGAATTTATTTCCTTCCATTTTAGTATTGAACTTGAATTTTCTTGGGTGACCTAGAGTTACCCCTTAAGGTTTATCCTTCATTATGGTTTATGAAATATGTTCTTTATGATTGCTTTGTCATATTTTTAGATCTTGTTAGTATTTATATTTTATATGTTGTTGCACTTCATAGTTATATCTTTATTTAGGGTCTTTTGGTTATTGATGTCCTATATTTTACCCACCCTACCCATCCTTACTTTGGTCTTTAGGGTTTCCACTTCACACTTTTTAGATTTTATTATTGTTCAATTTTTTAATGTTTATTAGCACTTAGGTCATCTTTATCTACTTTTCTCCTTCAATATTTTGAGAGTTATTTTTGTGTCAAAATATCTTCCCTCACATCTCCCTTTTTAAAGGAGTGCTCATTTGAATTTCCATATAGATTAATATGTTGAAAAGGGTGTCTCTAATGATATTCCCATAATCAAGTTATTAGTATTGTCATTAAGAAGAACACAATGAACATACAACTCAACAAGAATTTGTATAGGAGCTTACTAGTTTAGATAATGTTAAAAGCTACATATAAATAGTGGATATGATCATAATTTGTTTATCAACAAACCATTTGGGTTAGATATCTTACAAACCATTCAACATAAGGTTGTCTCCCTAGCTCTTTGACTATTACATATATCCTCCCTCCCACATCTATAGGCATGCCTTCATCTACCCTTGTCTCATCTCATGGTTGTGTTCCTTAAAATGGTCTATCTTTTAATGTTATTCCCCTCATCATACCTACATCTCACATGCCATTTTTCACATTCACTTCTCCTCTTTCACAACCCATTACTATTCACTTTATATTTTCCATCACTCTTGCACCCATTGTTTTTTATTAAGGGTAAAGGTTTTGAAGGGACCCAAAACTCTATTACAAAATGTTGCTTAAAAGATAAACAAAGATAACCAGTAGCCAATCATTATCAAACTAGCAAGAAAAACACAACAAAAAGAAAACAACAAGAAGAAAACTATTGAAAATATTTTAGAGTGTTAGTTGCTTCCAGCTCCTATTGATAAATGCTTTGGTGAAGAACAACTAGATTTAGCAATTCTTTCTTTTCATCTTGAAAGGACTTCTTTTTGCCATGGGTTCTACTACTTGGTCCCTATTGAACAAAATTGTTTGTTTACCCTTAAGCTTGTTATCCCCCTTAGTCTTTCCCCTAGCATTAGTGGCTTCAATAATTTTCTCTTCTTTAAGCTTCTTCAGCTTCTCTATCAGGATTTGGATACCTTCAACACTATTATGGATGGTGCATTGACTGATCTTGATGAATCTCTCTAAATTCTAGTTGAACCTGTTACATGTTATCCTCCATCCCCTTAATGTGACTCTCAAAGTCCCTCTTCATAACGCTAACCTCAATAGTAATAGCTTCCAATGCCAAATGGAGCTCATTCTCCTCTTCTTTCTCCTTGAGAGGATACTTTGCTTCCCTGTTAGAGTCAAATCAGGTTTCCATGGGGCATAACTTAATATTAGAGTTAGTTCTTGCACCCATTGTTCCTACCACTATTTTGACTAGTTTTATTCATATTCCCACTCCAACACTTTTATTATACATCATTTCATTCCTATACACACATTGTTTTACATGTCCTCATTTATTTCCATACACCATTTTATTCCTCATTCTACTTCTCCTTACATTCATAATACCCAACCTCCTTTCATGACCTATTTTGTAACTTAGGTGTACATTTGAATTGGAGTGTAGCCTCATGTCTTTTTTTTGCAACTTTATTTGCACACTCAACTTCACTTAAAATATGTACAACTATATAATATTGCCCATGTGCCTCATGTGGCCCTACAAATGGCTACATTTCAACTTAGGTACATTTCATGGCTACATCATGTAACTTAGGTACATTTAAATTTAAGTGTAGCCTCATGTCTACTTTGTCACAACTTCATTTGTACACTCAACTTCACTCAATATGCACAACTACATAATATTTCGCATGTGCATCATGTGGCCCTGCATATGGCTACACATATTGGTGTCCAGTCAAACCTATGTGTGTGACATATGGAACACTCAAATCCATATGATATGCTTCCATATGAATGTGCCACCTAGTGACCTCTATACCATAGAACATGATAATATAAATGGCACCATTTTTTTTGACATGTGGTGATTTCTATGTCATATGATTGGAATTGAACTAGCACCGTGTATTTTGGGAATCTATCAATTCACATAGTCAATGCACTGTACATGTGACACTTGTCATCATGTATGTGGAGCCTATAAAATGGCTTAATATGTACAAATGCATAAGTTGTACACCCGATAAAGTAGAAGAGGAATAATAAATTCTTATCTTACCTCTTTGTAAATTTTTCATGTTCAATTTAAATAGCTGTGGCATATCTATGAGAATCCTTTCACATTTGAATGCATTTTGTTTTACATATTTTTTTCCTTGGGTTAACATAATTTGGCATCTCCAAAATTGTGTATGCTTAGTTTTTATTTTCCTAATGGGTTGATTTATTTTCCCCTTAGTCCTAGGCTTTTCCTACACTTAATTAAGCTTTCTTAGGATAATAAAGTTCATCTTCAAGTTTATCATTTAATAACTACGAGATAAGTGATGTGGTGTCCCCTTCCATAAAGGGTGGAACACTTTCCACTTTTTGTGGTCATCTCCACTTTTGGTGGTCCATATCCACTTTTGGTGGTTAATTCCTATTGGTTGGATTTGCCACCTCCATCATCTCCTTAGTTCTATATAAACTCACTACCTAGTTTGTATTTTCATATACTCATTCATTCTCTTGCATTGTTGCATACTTTGACATACATGATGCATGTAATCATTATTCTATAGATTTGCTTTGAGCTCCTAATGCAATCTTGGCATTTGCACATCTCTTGAAATCTCGGGTCTATAATTGTTTTATTTCATTTACAGTTTTATAGCTTATCTCTCTCATAGAAGATCTTGGCTATTCAATCTATTTCATATTTCTAACATTTTGCATGCCATGTTATATGACCATTTTTTTGCATTATGCATTATATTGGGTTAGATTTTTTGTGTCATACATTTTTCTATTTGTTAACATGTCCATATGCATCTCTACCTACTACAAATTTTCATGCACTAAAGACCTATTGTTAATGAACATGCAACTTTGTTGTGTGTCATATTATCTCATTGTGCATCCTATTTTTTTAGATGTCGGGGAGTTGGCCATTCTATTAAAATACTTCTATCATTTAGCAATAATGATTTTTTTTATGGCTTGTTAATTATGCAAGGTCAGAAAATATCATTTAAAAATGTATGGAGGGATGGTCAAATTTTCTTATGTTAGATGATACTTTGTTGGTCAACCTACCTCTTGATCATGAATTTATTTTAGCAACCTGCTTCTATCCTATGTGGTAGTGTAAGTATAATACATTAAATATTGGGAATTTTTTTTCATTTGAACAAGTAGGTTAAATACCTTGGTTGGTAGATTTGTTTGACATTTTAGGTTTTGGGTTGAGTTTTCAATATATAGGTAAATTATAATTACAAAGTATGCACATTTCCTCGGTGTTGGATATCATAGCACAATTGGGTTTCACATATTAGTTGTCCTTTATAGTCTTCACTTTTACAAATGTATGCATTGTTTTCTTGTTTGTGGGTAAGTATAGAAAAATGGGGGACCAAAAAGTGGCCACAACCACTTTTTGGTCCATCTAGGGAAAAACATGCACATGTTGTAACATTTGTGCATTGTAATGCGAGTACATTATAACGTGAGAATGTTATAATGTGCTTACATTTTTTAGAAGCATAAATACAAGTCTCCCTCTACATCCTTTGCATAGTCATTATTATGTTTTACAAGGCAATTTTTAAAAAAAATTATCTTTGAGGATGCTACCTTGAAATCCCATGAAGGGGAGCTACAAAATTTGTTACCAACCCCCTAGACCCTATATTTTATTCTATACAACTAATGATATGGAGTAAAAAGGTCATGCACTTCTACTTAAAGGATAAAACCATCCTACATTAAGCAACCATAAATTTTAATAGGATACATTGAATTATCAACCAAGGACATACACATGAGATGAGGCCTATATTTTTTGTACATTAAGAGAATTCTAGGGTCTCTAAAATACTTTCACTCATTATTGAAATCATAAAATCAAAGGGTAAGTATTTCTAAACTAACATTTTGACCGAAAGGTCAAAGAGTACTACTAATATTAATCTTACAAATCAAAGCCACAAGTAAATGACTAGTTCAGCTAAAAGTATTATATTAAACACTAATCAACATGTACTACATGAATAAGATATTTAACCATTTTAACTCACAATCAGATGCACCAATATTAACAAATTAAAAAATAGTAACATTGAACCTCAAGTGGGCCCTAACTGGGGTATGTGCACTCAATATACTAGAGAATCAACCAACGATCAAAGCTTCATGATTTACTTCACATTAATGAATAGAATTTGTTGGATTTTTTATTGCTTACTTGAAAATAGAAAAATTTAGAGAATATATTTTCAAAACTAACGATCCACTAATCTTTGCAATACATATAAGCTTAACTAGTCCTAACTAGTCTTGGATGCATCATGTTATATTTGTCACTCATCCCTACTATTAAGTAGGGAGAGAGTTATTTTATAGAAGAGAACAAGTAGGAGATAAAGTCCTTTCATATATTTGTTAACAATGAAGAGAAAATCCGATCATGGTGGCATATGTAGACAAGTGATAAAATCATATAATAAAAAATATTGGCATTAATTGTAAAATAAGAGTATTTGATTTAGCAATCATTTGTTGGTGGTATAATTATATGTAGCTACTCGATTCTCCTTAGTCATGGCTAGCTCAACACTAGTTTACATGATGCATGTTGTTGCAAACCTGCACCCTCTCTTGGTTGTAGGAATACTTTCTTCATTGTTGTTGTGAACATATTCGCTACATGTACCCCTATGATTTTTGTCAATATCTCATCTCCTCCTCTCTCATTGTAGAATGAGTTAGTTTTTTAATAAAAAACACCTATTCAAATCAAGTTTAATCACATTATTCCATCATATTTCAATCAACAACCATATATTCATGTAAGTATTTGATCAAAACATTAACAACTATGTGTAGTGTATTATAATAGCATAATATTAGGAAATTTCATGGATCATATGAAATTTTAATAGTTATTTGAAAAATATCAAAGTAAATGGTAACAATTAAAGGACAATTTAAGAACCCATCACTCCCCCAACTTAATTTCCCAAGAAAGAGGTGGAGTTTGATTGTGTATCAAGGCCAACTCTCTAAATTCCCCTAGGTTTGTGATACTAGTATATTGATTAAATGAGGATTCTAGTAAAATCCCTTCATCCTTTCCAATCTACTCCACTTAGCTTCTTATGCTTTGTCATCATAGGAAACCATTCTTTACCAATACGAGATAGGCCACCATAATAATGGAGGCTAAAATAATAGAGGTATCCAAATTATTTTTTAGCCCCCCATAATCCTTGTATATTTATATGCCCTTCAAATTGTTGCATGGTAATTGTACAAGGAATGAGGTTCTTTTCTTTTAAATTCATTCGATAATTCATGCTACCTCCCTACAATGAATCTTAGAACTTCTCCTATAGTTTTAGCCATTTATGCTTGAACATAATATAATTTGAATTCCTTACAATGATATTCATTGTCTTTGTATAGACATCCTAATAGCATAATGGAGGGGTTAAGCATTGAACCCATATAACTCTACTCATTGTATAATGAAATTAATAGTTGGAAGAATAAGGAGATGTCATTGATGAATTTTTTGGCAACATGAGCATGTGGAATTAGCACAAGTTAGACAACTATGCATTGCATTGTTGTCATTGATGTCAACATTGTATTTGGGTGTGAAGACTATGTTGTAGACTAGTTTGGATGGATTCAATATATTTGAGGATGATTGTGTAATACAATTTTGCAAGAAGGTTTGATCTAGGGAAGACAATTATTGTAGAAATTGACTAAGCGTTAATACAGGTGATTCTATGTATAGGGGATCCAGTATTTAGGTCTACATTGGTCCGCTGATGAAGATTTTTCTCTACACTTCTAACATAATTTTGTTGGTTGATAGAAGATCCTAATTCCAAAGTCTCATATTATTTTGGTTCCTAGTGTGAAAGTTATAAGTAACAAAAGTTTGGACTGGTAGCTATAGGCATGATTCTCTAGTGTAGTATATATGTTTTGGTGAATCTGCACTTCTCTACAGATTGGAATCTAACTTTGCAAAGTTGTGGAGATGTTGACAGGTGTCAAATGAGCGTATATTCTAGTTGGCATAGATTTTGGAGGTCCGTGTGCCCGAGTGTGGGTGTATAGTTGGTGAATTTTGTTATTAGGTCATTATTGGTGTCGACCTAATGAGTTTTATATTTTATGGAGTTTAATTATGTGTTGATCTATTACACAAGTGCTATTTTAGGTTTGTGTTGACCTCTTTCAAATTATTATAAGGTTTTAATCTTGGCATGAAGCATATGTGTACGGATCTTGAGCTGACAAGCTACATTTTGTTTTGGATGAAGGAGATATATAAGAAGGATCCTTTTTAGTATTTTGAGTGTAGTGACATGTGATAAGAGTAACTGGATACAAATTATAGTGTGAATTCAAAGCAGAGTAGAGTGATGTTTCAAATCAATATGAAGAATTTTGAGTCTATATTAATTATGAGCTTCATTGGAATTGTATTTCATGCATATGATAGATGTAATTGTAACAATTCAAATTTGGATGTGAGGTGTAGTCTCTTCTATCTCTTTTACTTCTTAGTGGGCAGTGAGTCCACTTGGACAGTGATTCCACCTACAGTGAGCACTTTTGTAATATGCTATAATCAGTTATAATATATTATGAGCTAATCCTCACTATGGTTTTTCCTATTTTAGGTTTTCCATGTAAAATTCCTAGTGTTCATGTGTTATGTGATGTTGTTGGTTGCTTTCATGCTTTCATTCATTACTAAAAATTGAATATACTGGGAGTATTGGATGTTTAAATGTTTAAATGGTTTAAAAGAATGTTGATTCACCCCCCTCTTAGTATTCTGGGTGTTCAACAATTGGTATCAAAGTTTGGTTCCTTGGAAGGATCTTAACCACCTAGGGAAGATCTAGGAGGTTGAACACATGGCTGTTAGAAGACTACCTATTCCTCTAAAAGAAATTCTTGTCATTGGATCTATAGAAGGAGATTGCATATTTGACATAATGGAGAACTCAAAGTTGCTCTTGAAGATTTGGAGAGAATTGAAGGTGAAAACAGAGATTTGAAAGAAAATATTAAGGAAGAAGATGAATGCATCAAAAAATTGAGAGAACAAATCAAGAAATTTAGAGAAAGGTATAAGAAGGTTAGTGAGCAATTGAAGCAAGAAAATGAAATAATTATCAGTCTGAAAGTGCAAGTTGAAAGGAAAAGAGTTGAAGAATGCTTGAATGCAATGGTGAAAAGAAAATCTAAAGAATGCACAAAACTTGAACAAGAAGTGGTGGATCTAAGATCAGATCTTGAAAAAGAAAGAAGCCATGAAGATAAATTCAAGATGAGTTCTACAAATCTTGATGAAATGATTTCAAATTAGAAAGGCACCAAAGATAAAGAATATTTAGGATTTAAAAAATGTGAAAATTCAAAAGCATATTAGACACCTAATGTTGAAAAGAAGATCAATTAACAAAAGAAGACTGAAGACAAGAAGAACAATGGGAGGAAAATCTAAAATCTAAAATCAAAGGAATGAAGCTAGAAGACCACTAGTCAGACAACCAAATGCAAAAGGTGCCCATCTTTTAATGGTTGAATTGTTATTCTTGCAATAGACTTGGACATAGGGCTATGGAATGTAGAAGAAAATGAATCAGAATGTTCAATCTTTTCCTGGTCAATGTTTTATATGCAAGAGATTTGGTCATAGGGCTAGTGAATGTAGAAATCAAATGATGAATGGCTATAACAATGGTAGAATGGTTCAATATTTCAATGGACACTGTCATACATACATAATGGATTTGGACACAAAGATAATCAATGAAAATCTAAAATGAATGGAAGTAAGGTTGTTCAAAAGAATATCATTTGCTAAAATTGCAATAGGCCTAGACACATTTCTAGATTTTGCAAAAGCTGAAACATGAAGAAGAACAATTTGGTAAAGATGAATGATCCAGTACAAAAGATTGATCATAAAGATACAAAGAAGGAGATGAACAAGATTTGGGAAAAGAAGGAAGAGACCGAGGTTAAGGATGAATCTACACCAACATCTGGTGCAAAGGTTTCATTTGAAAACTAAGTTGAGAGCTTTGGCTCAAGGGGAGATTTAATGAAAATCTTTCATCCCTTGCCAAATAAATGGTGTTGATGCTTCAACATGAGGATATGTGATGTAGATCAATATATTTGAACTAATGAAGAAGATCTTGGTATAAAATATTGAAATTTAGAAGATTGCAGAGCATTTGAAGTTGATTATATAGACATTTAAAGGGTTTTTACCAACTTTTCAGTTTGAGTATTCAATATGAATTAGGTCATGAAAAGAGGTTTATAAGTGATTACACTTAACCAAAATTCATTTGCAATCAAATTTTCAAGCAAAGAAGAGCTAACGAAGAGTAGAGCAACACAATTGAAGTGATTGAGTCTTGGTGTGTGCAAACCCTACTTAGAAAATAAAGTGAAAGGTATTTACAGTCTTTGTTACCCTTTTTTTATAAATTTCTTTGAAAGTAGTTTGGAAACTTGTGCAATGGCTACACAAAGGGTTGTGAATGTGTCTAAGTGACCCCGACCTAAATTCAAGAAACATCCTGACAAATCCACTAAGGTTGATCTAGAAGGTACTTTCTTGAGGGTTCCTTATGGAGTCCTACACACAGAGGATATATGGATCATATATTCATGGAAAGATTGAAGAGTATGACCATTCCAAACTAGGAGATGTGTGGATAAATGAGCTCACTAGTTAGGCCTTTGCATTGAATCCAAAGTATTTAAATTTGGTTGTGGAGTAACTTGATGTGTGGCACAAGTTTCCCAAATTTTTCCACATGACAATGCTTGGGTGAGAATTGCTTTGAGCCACATCCATGAAAATTTTGTATGATAGATATTCTCAGGTTGATCACAAAGGAGGTGATTCAAGAAGTTACAAGGTTATATTCAATTGGACCCATTTCAGTACTTAAGTTAGTGAAGATCGAAGTAGTGATGGAACTTACTAGTGCTACATATGGGGCATTAACATTGAAGAACATATGAAATCCTATTGTGAAGTATGCCTCTATGATGATAGGATACAAACTATATTTCTCCAACATGGATAACTTTGTATCCACAACCACCATTAATGCAGTCTATGAAATCGTTGAAAAAGGTGTTGATTATGACCTATGTGAATTATTGAGGTAGTAGCTCATGGAGAACCTCCAGAAAACAAAGGATACCAGGTATCCCTTTAAATATCTAGAGCTTTGATTATATGTTTACTATTCTATTTCTTGAAGGAACTCCCCAATACAAAGAGTGTGGTGTGGTTGAAAGGAAGACACGTTGCACATCAAATCAAAGATTTCTTGAGAGGTCTGGGAGATGCTAAGGCATAAGAAGATTCCCTTGTGGAATTCTTTGTAGTATTTTAGAAAAGGATGTAAGAGAGGGAGATAATTCCCCGAAAGATGGTTGAGAAATATAAGAAGGATATCATCTTCTTGGTTTCTAAAGATGAATGTATCGTACAAGCAATAGAGCCAAGAACAATGTGGATCCCAAAAATGGGATATGAGATCACTGAGGATGACACTGTAAGGTCTATAGATTATATGTTAATAAAACCTAAGGACACCTCTGAAGAGAGACATGTCACTTATGAAGAGAAATTAATGGAGGTCCATATGGACCAAAGACAATCTCAAATCAAGAAAATAGTGGATAAAATGACTACTACTTTTGTAGAAGCAATGTGCCTCACATTGGAACAAGTTGAGGCAGCTAAGGCTAAGTCAGGAGCCCTAAAAAGCTCATCTAGTGTGAGGAGATCTGGTAGAGAAACTACCACTCCTTTGGCTGCTCAAAAGTCCTCTGAGACTATGCCTTCATCCAATGGGACAAAGAGGAAGGAGATTGTCACACCTAAAAATCAAACCATTGCTCTAGTAGAAGAGAAAAAATCTCTGACAAAATAAGAAAAGAGGGATGAGAAGGAAAAGGTTGCCCTAGTAGCACATCAAAATAGTCTGATGAAGAAGAGAGTTAAATCCAAGGCAACTAGAGACTAGTACTTAGGTGTGAACATGGAGGATGAAGAAGAAGGACCTCAACTGGTCTGAAAGAGAAAAGGTGAAGATTCACAAGGTGAAGTAAGTGTTAACAAGCAAAAAGTTGACATTGTTGATATTGATGAAGAAGAAAAATTAGGTAAGATCACATAGTCCTATAAATTATATGCATTATTTAATGGTATTGTACATAATGACATGATAGTAGAAACTGTAGCATTGTATAATGAGGTTGATGAGGTGGAAAAGGCCACCATACTTGAAGCTATTATTAAATATATTATTGTTCTTCAAGTTGAAATGGGGAACATATAGAAACAAATACCTATAGAACTATGGAATGTTTTGATAAAGAGGAGATAGGAAGAAATAAAAGAAGAGGCCAAATTGAAGGCCTATACATTGGAGAAGATTAGTGCTCCTTTTTCTGAGGAAAACAAAGCCACATTGGCTACACTATTCAGTAAAGAAGTCAAAACAAAATAAAGGATGACAACCCTTATGGGTAGAGATCAAAATGATCTTGAGAGGATCAAGAAGGAGAGTGTTGAAAAAGTAGCAAACCTAGCACAAAGGTTGGAAATGAATCCTAAGAATAAGGAAGAAATACTTGTGGAAGAGAATGTTAGAGATGATGTGCAACTAGATGGTGCTCAACTTGAGCATGAGATAGAAGAAGTGGATGCACAAGGTAATGTTCTTTTAGATATGGAAGAGATAGTAGAAGAAAATGTTGATGATAAGAAAAGTGTTGAGAAGGATGCATCTATTAGAGAAGATGTTGCAAAGGAAGATATTTCCAAGGACCATCAAACACCTCATCCAATAACATGAAACACAGGTTGAGAGAATGCAAGACCAACTATAGACTATCCCTCCTCTGAATAACACAAATAAGTCTATTGGTGAAGGAGATACAAGAAAAGAAGATGTGTAGAGGAATGAAGATTCCCTTAGATATGAGGAAGAGAAAGAAGTAGAGACACCATGTAATACTGGTGATAATAAGGAGTTGAAAGAGAAGAATACAAAGGAAGATGTTAAGGAAACTGGTGAATCCTCTAGCTCCTCCAGAGGCTCTCTAAAAGACTTGTTAAATATGTAATTACAATTACAACCTATTGTATCCACACAATTACTACAACTGCCCATGCAAGAGGGGAACATGGACTTAGCAAAGATTTCACCACTCCAAAAGCTTCAACTAGGAGATGTCTTTCGTGCATATGCCTAAAAGGAGATAATAAAAACTCATCAAAAGAGTGGAGAGCTAATTGAGGAGGCTGTGAAGACCTTATAGGAGGCCATACCCAGAACAATAATTGATAATTCATTATTTGGTATGGAAATTTTGAAGTGTTTGATTGATTATTTTAAAGAGTATTCCTTTGGATTGAAAGAAAAAACTAAAAAAGAAATAAATAAAAAGATGGATGAGAAGAGGCTAATGGAAATCATAGAGAAGTGTGCACAAGAACACAATTTTTTTTAGGAAAGTCTCAAGGGTGCACAGGCTTGTGTGGATGAGGCCAAAGCCTTATTCCAATTTTGCATGAAGTGGCCCCAAGCCACAAAGAGCATTAAAGATCAAATGGACTCAATTGAGTTATAAATAGATAAAGATTCCAATGCATATGATCTGATGCATGACCTAGATGGAAGCACAAGATTGGCCATAGAAGAGTTACAAGAGAAATATTTCCAACTACAAGGTCAAAAAGAGAAAATCGTTATGTAGTTTAGAAACCTTAGTGACTTGGTGAAATCTAAGTTCACATTTGTTTCCAGTGCCCTTATATGCACTGATAAAGCTACAAAGATTAATTTGGTACCCAAAACTCTAGAAGAAGGGGAAGAATTCCTAATGGAATTGGAGACATAGTGAAAAACTCTTAGCACCACCAAGAGGATCTGGGAGGAAGGAAAACAAGAGTGGAAAACCCACATTGTGAAGCTCCAAGAGTCAACTTCCTCTAGTTGATAGTAATTTTTTATTTATGCATTTTTAGTTTATTGTTTCAGACTATAATGTACATATGTGGATGGTGTAAAGCATTTTTTGGCGTAAGTTTTTGAACTAGTTTTGGTGTACAACTAACTTAGGGGGAGTTAGTTCAGTTTTTTAGCTTGTATATACAAACATATTTGTTAGGGGGAGATCTGGTATGAAAGAAAGATTGTTGTATATGCCCTTTGCCCTTTATGTCAAAGGGGGAATTTTTTTTTGGAGATGATTTGGGCATGTTTCCATTAATGAAAAAGGGGGAGATTGTTGGAAGAATAAGGAGATGTCACTGATGCATTTGTTGGAAAAATAAGCATGTGGAATTAACACAAGTTAGATAGTTATGCATTGCAGTTTTTTCATTGATGTCAATATTGTATCTGGTATGAAGACTATGGTGCAGACTAGTTTGGATGGCTTGAATATATTTGAGGATGATTATGTAAGACAATTTTACAAGAAGGTTTGATCTAGTGAAGACAATTATTGTGGAAATTGACTAAGTGTTAATATAGGTGATTCTGTGTACAAGGGATCCAATATTTGGGTTTGCATTGGTCCATTGATGAATATTTTTCTTTACACTTCTATCATAATTTTGTTGACTAATAGAAGATCCTAATTCCATAGTTTCATCTTTTTTTGGCTCTTGGTGTGAAAGTTATAAGTAACAAAAGTTTGGACTTGCAGGTACAGACATTTTCCAGTGTAGTATACATGCTTTTTGTGAATCCACACTTCTTCGCAGATTGGAATCTAACTTTGTGGAGTTGTGGAGATGTTGATAGGTGTTATATGAGTGTATATTCCAGTTGGCATAGATCTTGGAGGTCTGCGTGTCTGAGTGTGGGTGTATAGTTGGAAAATTTTGGTATTAGGTCATTACCCATGTCGTCCTAACAAGTTTTATGTTTTGTGGAGTTTAATTATGCATTGATATGTTATGTGAGTGTTATTTTAGGTTTTTTCTGACCTATTTCAAATTATTATAAGGTTTGAATCTTGGCAAGAAGTGTATGTGTATGGATCTTGAGTTGACAAGCTATATTTTGCTTATTACATCTAATTAGGGCGACCTAATTGATGTTTTGGATGAAGTGGATATATAAGATGGATCTTTCTTGGCATTTTGAGTGTAGTGACATGTGATAAGAGTGAGTGGATGAGAATTGTAGTGTGATGCAGAGTAGAGCATAGTGATATTTCTAATGAGTATGAAGAGTTTTGAGTATATTTTGAGCTTCATTGAAGTTGTATTTCATGCATATGATAGATGCAATTGTAACATTTCAAATCTAGTTGTAAGCCACAATCTCTTCTATCTCTTTTACTTCTCAATGGGCAATGAGTCCACTTGGATAGTGAGTCCACCTGCAATGAGCACTT
Organism: Sequoia sempervirens; assembly: GCA_007258455.2. Lineage (NCBI taxonomy): Eukaryota > Viridiplantae > Streptophyta > Pinopsida > Cupressales > Cupressaceae > Sequoia > Sequoia sempervirens. Next base: position 39,232 of record VDFB02389867.1, read on the forward strand.
CTGTAATATACTATAACCGGTTATAATTGTAGACACTTAAATAGTCCTAATCAACATTACACATTTGAATTTGATTACTAACATCAGCTCTTCTTAAATCACTTTTATTCTAACCATTTAATTAAATAATTCTTATTATTTAATTAAATTCATCACTTTCTCCTATTAATCAAATAATTAAATTTATTGGATTAATTCATTCTCTGTTTACTAATGTTCATCCTATTTAATTAAATAAATCAAAAAATTTAATTAAAACCCTAAAGTCCTCTCATTTGATTAAATAAATTAAATTATTTAAAACAAATGACACAAACCCCTAACCCACTTAAGTTGATTAATTTTGAATTAATTAACTCTAATCACATCCTAATCTTCATTACCCATTTCTCTAGCTTTTAACCCCACCAAGGTTAAACAAACCTATGGACAACTAACCAAGAACTTGCACATGAAAATAATTTCTTTTAATTAACTAATTAGCTTATTTTCCCTCACAAAGGCATATTATGTGGAATATTCCACTCAACTACCCATTCATTAAATTTCCCTCCAAAGGCTTTTAAAACCTCTTACAAAAGTCTTAAATGCCTCTTACAAGGGCATTCAAAGCCACTTACATGCCATATTGTCCCTCTTACACCCTCAACCATATGCCTTCAATTCTCTTACATTCTCTTTGTTGGCGTAAATAAAATCTTGTACCTAGTTAATTCATTACTAGGGGACTTATTTACACATGTTAAGTTTACTTAGGTCCTAGGAAGGAATCTTTCTAGAAGGTGTTAGTTGTCATTAGTTGTTATCTTATCTTTTGACTTGTAACACATGTGAACCTAGGTAAGTGTGATTAGTTGTCTCATGTCATATGATCATGACACTTGTCATAATCCTATGACATCTTGCATCTCACCTTGGCTATATAACCAAGAGGTATCTCTCATTGTACACAATCACATCATATCATTGAATCATATTGATAAGAATACAATTTATTCTTGTCACATTCTATTCTCTCTCTTTTGTGCTTTCCATTTGGCCTCTAGGTCTTGGCACCATAGCCAATTCTAACATGGTATTAGAGCTATATCTCAGCTCTAACATGGTATCAAAGTGGGTTGGGTGCCATTGGAGAGTCTTTTTCTGAAGAGATACAAGATTTGGGGGTGTTCCATTTTTGGCTCTTTATTGTAGGTTCAAATCAGAGCTTGTTGGTGCAAATCTAAGCTCACCATTACGTCCAAAGGTTTGAGAAAGTGTCCAAAAATAGTCTTTTGCTTGCTGGGGCTTGAAGTCATAGTCATCTAGTCGAGGATATTGCACAAGAGTTGTAACCTTTGCATGCAAGAACCTCTTCCTTTGGATATGTTATTTTTGGGGGAGGTTTCTAAAATAATAAAATAAGAATTTCTAAAATAATAAACCTAAAAAGCTTGTTAAACTAATTTTTCTTTTGACCCGTTGTTACTAGATCATCAACTCCCTAATGACACCTTTCCCCGACAATGACGCCAAAAATGATAAGTGTCATTGCATTTCTCATTATTTAATTATAAATTTTAATCTAGGGCAGTGTCAATGGTAATATGCAAGAGGGAGAATAAATCATTTTCATGACATGCTTTTTCGACAAATAGAATTGAAAGACAATACATGAAAATAAATTGCTGGAATCAAATCTAATCTAAGAGCTTGTAAATGAAATGATGAAATTAAATCTATCTTAAGAAACTTGTAAAAAGAAATATTAGAAATGTGATTGTTGGAATCAAATTTATCCTAGGAAACTTGTACAGAAAAAATACTGGAAATGTAATTGCTGGAAATGAAATGACTACTAAGAAATGAAACTACAAAATAACTACTACTACTACAAACTAAATTCTATTATTTTATAAAACTCTTTCCAATTTGATTTCTTGATTACAATGAATTTATAAAATTTCTATCTTTAACTAATCTCAAAGATGAGCCTTAATTTCTATGCAACAACTTGCTAAAAGATAGGAATATGTGTTGAGGGAAAAAGATGAGTCTTTCGTTCATCTTGTTGAGTCAATCTTCTTTGGTCGTCCAAAACAAATATGCCTATTTTGCAGCCCCTAAACAAACTCCAAAAAGATATTTGACTGCTAAAAAAGTCATGTCTTTCCCTTTTGCATAATTAAAACTCATAAAACAACTCCTACATACTTGCGAAAAGGTTAAAACTACCCAAAATTGTCTCCTAAATATGCTCCATTTATTTGCACAACCCAATAACCTACCTTAATGCTTGGAATTTCCCCCCTAGATGCTCTCAACTATTTTTCCTTAATTGTTCATAAAAGCCCAATTTGCTCAACCTCTTCATTAATGATCCTTCACTTAGTTTCGAGAATTCTAGAGCAAACAAATGAACAAATTCTAGAAATTTTGAAGTATGACAATAGATTTCTAAAGCATCAAACTGGTGATGTTTTCTCTTAAACCACGAACTAGGTTTTCATGAAATTTAATGGGTTTTTTCACCTTCTTATCTCCTAATTTTTATTCAAAAATTTCAAGAATCCATATCATAATTTTTAAGATATGATGAAATCTTTGACTGCTGCAACTAAAAATGTCTACTTTCCTCATCATGCCCAGTCTTGATAAACTCCATAATTAAGCAAATACAAGTTTTTATTTGGCTAATAGATGAGATTTTTTTGTCTCATCAACTAGCTCCCCTCTATGACACATTTCTTAGAACCTCCAAATCTCAAAATCCTTAAAATCTAGAGATCAAAAGGATTTATTTTGTTTCTACTTTGAATAATACAAATGTTGGGTGGCTTCAAAATGACCATTCTTGCACCAACAAATAGTAAGGATTTCGGATTCTATACAAATTGGTTCTTACTTAGGATAATCGGGGACATGACACCTTATGAGTGTCCAACAAGCCACTAAAGGCTTTAAACAATCTTACTAGGGGCACTTATACTTTTTATAGTAGTACCCCATTCTGAAAGACACTATACAAATAAGTCCTACATACCATGAGGACTTGACAGTTTAGACTTATCCATTTATATATTGGCCTGAGTGAAAAATTAATTGGAGTCACCTTCAAATTGGTCTTAGGCAGACCCCTCTAAAGGAAACAAAAGTGGGGGAGTACACTTTTAGTTTGACCTCCCAATTCGTATAAGGCATAGGGAGGGAGCACACAATGTCTCTTTCTCATACTAGCATGATTTGTTCAATTTTAAAACCCAAACTTGAAATGTGTAGGTAATTTTTTAGACAACCAATGTCACTAGAATGTTTTTGATTCTCAAGATTGCCACAAAGCATGAGAGAAGTGCATACACATTTGAATGACACAAGTTGCAAAACAAATTACAAGACAAAGAAGAAACAAGTTCATTTTAAATCCTCAAAGCAATAATGAGTTATTTTTTGTAAAGCACCAAAACCAAGTATGAAGTTGATTGTTCAATTTTAACCCAAAATCCAAATTCTAGTGAGTTTATAAGGTTCAATTTTAAGAAACTTTGACAAAGCTTGAGTTGTAAATTTTATGCCCAAAATAAATTTAGTTAGTCCTAGAACAAGAAATAAAATGCAGAAATAGAAGACCTAAGTTATTACAAAGAGCATTAAAAAATGCTTTTAGGTTTTCAGCTCTGTTTTCCTCTGTTTCCTATACAGGTGATGCTCTACTGCAAAGGAAATACTCTACAACTAGCAAATGTAGTGCCATAGGAAAATGTGGTGCTCTTGTGAATGAAATGCAACTACGTTATGCAGAAGGAAGAGAACATGAATAAGACATGATTTCAAAAGCAATGCTTTGCAGACAAAAAGTTACAACAAAAGACAAAGAAGGTAGATGCGATGCTTTAGTGAATGCAGCGTGATAGAGACGTGCAAATTTTGCACAACACAATGAAGGTGATGCTACAGAACAAATGCGACGCTCTGTGGGCTCACAAATGAACAAAGGTGGTGTCACATTCCTGTGTCTTAAAAAAATAGCAATATCAAGAAAATATCAACAAGTTAAGATGGTCTTCCCTCCTTCCAGCACCAAAATGTGAACACCAAACCTACAAAAACTAACACAAGATCAAAAAATCATTGTTAAACATGTTAGAAAGCTAAATCTAATGCTCCCTATGAAATTATTGGAAGAAAAAAGATGAAAACATAAAACTAAAATATAAAATGAACACAAATAAAGCATGTAATCAACTAAATTAACCAAACTTCAATCCCATAGGGGGATTGGTACTCCTTTGATGTGGAAAGAAACCCTTTCTCAATCCCAATTGCTAAAGCTTGATGATTTGAAGATGATCCAAGTGTGGAAATGATGCTAAGTAATGAAAAATTAACTCAAAGTAACATGAAGATGGTGATTGCTATGAACTCAAATGACTATAATGATAGTGCATGAAGTTGTGGCTCCATATTGTGAAAGGATGCCTCTATTTATAGAAGCCAAGGGTTGAAGAATGGATGAAATTGGTGAATGTTTGATAAAATGAGAGGTAATAAGAATGTGCCAAGTGTCACAATTCTATTGGAGGAAGTTGGAGCACATTTTGGGAAATGTGTGAGTGGACGAGGATGGAAGAGAAATAAATAAAATTGGTTGAGGATTTGAAAAGTTGCAAGAGGAATTGAATGAAATTGGTTGAGATTTGAGATGATGTAAAAGAATTTATTGCAAATGTAAGAGGATGTGATAGGTTTTTGAAAATTTTTTGGAGGGAAATTGAATGAGAGGTTGTTGAGAGAAATATTCCTTAGAATATGCCTTGGTGAGAGAAAATAGATGAATTAAATAATTAATAGAAATTAATTTCATGTGCAACTTGGTTAGTTGATCATGGGTTGATTTAACTCTTGAGGAATTAAAAGATGGAAGAATTATTAATGATGATTAGGAAGGTGATTTAGGATTAATTAATTGGAG
>VDFB02389869.1:0-30250 GCA_007258455.2 Sequoia sempervirens
TAGAAACAACTTACAAGTATCAAATGTTGTGATAACACAAAGTTCAGCTTTCAACTTATGAGTAAGGTGTTTAAATAAAACATCCATTCCCCAAAAGAAGCAAAAACATAGCCCTAGGCCCCTAAGTACACTGCCTGTCTTTTTTGATACACATAACTCATGGACACAAAATGTTTCTTGTTTTAGCTTCTGACAAATTTAAATTACAGGCTTTGACATTCTTTTGAAATTTTGAACAGAGACAAAAAAAAATCAAGCTTAAACATAAGAGCTAATAGCTTTGACCGCTAATTTGGAGTTTGGCTTGTGTCATCTTTTAATCAGTGAATTCTGTCATCATATATTTTGTTGGCATCAATTATTAATGTATCTAAAGCAGAGGCAAAGGGTCAATCTTCACCTATCGGACTCTAGTTAGACAACCTCGAATATCCTAATTAATGTAAATGGGCATTCTTTAACCCTTTCTCCTCTAAGAAAGTCTATGAGCATCTAGTCACAAATTGTTCTTCGACTTCTCAGGAAATACTACCATGTGGGAGCTGCACAGATGATCTTCGGTAGCAAACTTCTTGCGAAGGATGGAGATGAAAGAAGGCTAGGAGGCATAATATTTGACACTGGCAGCTCATATACATACTTCACAAAACAAGCTTATGACGCTCTTGTTTTTGCAGTAAGTGTTTAAAGACAGCTTTAACCTTATGCATATTTAATATAATTAGTTTCTATTTCTGACAATGCAAGGTTGATACAGGTCAAAGAGAACATTGGAAGACAGTTGGTACAAGATTCATCAGATAAGACCCTGCCACTGTGTTGGCAAGGGAAAAAGAAATTCAGGTGAAGGGATTTGTTAATTTGTTCATATTTCACACATGAGAATTCATTTTTATGAATCTTACTTAATTTCTTATGTTGTACAGATTATATAAATTAGGCTAATATCCTATCATCTAACTCCTGTGGGTTTACCAGATCCATTGCAGATGTAACATCATACTTCAAACCACTAACATTCAACTTCAGAAGCACCTCACCAAATACCAAAAACACAAAGTTGGAAATATCTCCAGAGGGTTATTTGATAATCAGTGTAAGAATGCTTGAACTTTAACATCATGCAAATTTCATTCCTTAATATTTATTATAACAAGGTGACTAAGGCCGAGACACAATACCTCAAAGTTCAAACTATCTATTGTTCAATATTTTATGAATTCTTCACTAATTGAACATACTGACTAACCTTCGCATATGACCAGAATAAAGGCAATGTCTGTTTAGGGATACTTGATGGCAGCAAAATTGGATCCTACAATGTCATTGGAGGTAATTGGAATTTTATATGGTATATGTGGTATTTTCTTCTTCTAGGTTGTGTTTTGTGAGGCTTTTATTCCTTAATCAGAAACTTTAGGCATTCACATGTCAGATGCCACTAAGGCTTTTATCTTGAGCATTAAAGCAGCCTTTTTATTAGTTATCTTAATGTTGAATTTGGTTTTGCAGACATATCTTTGCAGGGTTATCTTGTCGTTCATGACAATGGCAACAACCGGATTGGCTGGACTCGCACAGATTGCACAAAGTTACCCAAGTCCTGAATCTTCTCTATTTTCTGATTGTAACTGAGCATGGTCAATTATATTTATTGTTTTGTAATAAATCATTTATCAATTCATTTCAACAATTTTGGAAGTCATCATTGCCTCTAATAATTTTTGAACTTGCAGTCCTCATATCCTCTGTACTTAACTATATTATATCTTCTTAACCACCTTTTCATCAACTATAAATTTGTAATAAAATGCCTCCCATTTGCAAGTTATGAAAAAGGAAGAAATGGCCCCTTTTTCTGAGCATATGCATGTATGACTATTAGGCTTGACTGTTAGTGGTTTAAATAGTACAAACAATGAATGTGGAATTAATTGAAACCACTAGTGATCACAAAAAAAAAAGGTTATAATAATAACTTAAAAGTCATTTGGGGTTATTTCTTAATATTTGCAAGTGATTTGGCTGTTGATGGACCCATCCACATAGGAGATGAGAAAGCCACATGGAGGATGCAGGGAATTGATGAAGCATCACCTAAAAACATGAGGAAGATCATTGTTAGAAATTGTAGGGATGTCTTAGCATGAGTCAAGGGTTATATGTAATGGAAGAGTATAAAGGAATTGATGGGCCTTGCATAAGGATTAACAACTCTTCCAAATTCTTGCTCTTCCTTTGTGTATTCACTAAAACTTATTCACTTTATCAACTAAAACATTCATTCAATGCATCACATTAAACTTGTAGTAAATGAAAGGAACATATAAATCATGCATCACAATAAAGAACACAAGAACACCAGGTTTAGGTGGAAAACCATAGAAAGGGAAAAATCATGGTGAGGATTATCTCACAATATATTATAATTGGTTACAATGTTTGATATAGAAAGGTGGACTCACTATCCAGAAAAGAGAGAAAGGCTCACTTCCAGTGTCTTATTCCCAAAGGGCTCAGTACCTAGAATAGAAAGAGATAGAAGAAAGGGTGGCTCACTGCTAATGATGAACTATTAACAATGCATCTAACATATGTTGAAGATATAGTTCCACTGAAGCTCGAAAAATTGACTTAACACACTTCATACTTCACCACAACTACATTCACACTTCTTTCTGTATCAAATCTCTCACACACACTATTGCCTCATACCGCATGTTCACATAAGGAGTTAACCTTATATATACCACAACCAACAAAACCATCAATTAGGTCACCCTAATTAAATGTAGCGTGCACCACATAACCTGTCAGCGCAAAACACCAACACACACGCCTTGTGGAAAGAACCAAAATGTTTACACCACCAAAATAGGTTGGCATCACCTATAATCACTCCCATGATTCCTCTTTAGACACAATTTAACTCTGCACAACCCCAAAAACTTTAGGTCAGCATTACTAGTGAAGCAACAATAGAATGAACCAACTGTTCACTCACAACTTGACATGTGGACCACCAAATCACTTGTCACTTGGAGCATACACACTTTTGATACCTGTAAACACTTCCAAGAAACCACATAGAAAAATATTCATTTGTGGTGGAATACGGAGCATTCCGACATACACTATGTAACTACAACTTTGTCATTTCCAGAGCCGATACTTTGTCAACATTATCTTTGACTGCGAAAGACATACAAGCTTGAATCTTTGGATTTGGACACCTTCAACACCTACCAACATTACCTCAAAACCACGTGACCAAATTCTTCATAGTTAAGCAATGTGGACCATAAAACTGGTTCACTGAACCCTAAAAATTGTACATCAGGACTTAGGAAAATCTACAAAATATTTGTTCTTCAGACCAACACTATCATATCTCTATAATGGGTTGCCATCAATGAAAACACCATACACTATCATGTTCATCAATCTTCAACAATCTCCCCACACCATACATCAACATCATCATGCTCATGTTGCCAACAACCCAAGTCTTCAACACATTGGTTGTATGACATATATCACTCTTTATGAGCAGTTTATATTGATTTTTTAATAAATTAAATATTACTTTAGAATTATATGTTGTAATAGAGTTTTTCCTTTAAGGATGTTTACCTCTCAAAAAGGCCTCTAATTCTTGTTATCAATATAATCATATTTATGACTCTGGTCTAAGTATTGTGTTCTTTTCACATGTTATTCTATTTGATAATATTTTGTAGTTAAAGATATTCACAAGTGATATTCAATCTCTTTCTAGGGCCAAATTCCAAGTAGTAGCGGAGTTTAGTGGCTTACTATAAATACTCACTATATGATCACCTTTCCCTTATAGGGTCTTAGTGGTTAGAAAGTGGTGAATCTAGTGAGGCACTAACCATTTTTACACCTTGTAATGTAGAAAATTATATACCTTAACAATTTCACATTATGTTTTGGCCCCCTTAATTTATTGGACTTAATTAAACTTCTAATTTTCTAAATTATGCATTCCAAAGCCCATGGGTGATTGAGTCCCCTTCCTTAGCTGAAACCCAAATTCAAATATGAAGTGTCAGCTTTTGGAATCTAATTTTTGGGAAATTGGATAAACACCTATAAATACCTGTTGGAGTACAGACAACACTAAGAAGGGGGGTGAATCAGTGTTGTAGATTTAAAAACTTTAATTTACTTTCTTTCAACAAATTTGTAAACAGAAATAATGATGCTAACAACACTTAATCAGTTTGGCATGCTTCATCAATGTAAGAATCTAAATACTGAATAGTAATAAATACATAATGCTTAGACATGAATGATAAGTAATCACACAATAATTGAAACCATGACACAATAAATTTTAGGAGTGGAAAACCCTCATGGGGTGGAAAAACCACTCAGAATTGCCTCACTGGCTTATCAAAAATGCCTCACTAGCTACAAATACCTCACTAGCAACACAAGCTTCACTGGCTACAAATGCCTCACTACAACTTTACTCAAATAAGATAACAGGAAATATATAGAGGATCACTCTGTTTCTCTAATTCCCATGGCAATTTACAACTTTAATGTCTTTTATGTCCTCTAAACTTCACAAAATTTGAAGCTTAGAACACACAAAACACATTAAATCATTATTTTGCCTTTTTCAACCAATCACTGTAATTTGCAATAATCTTTTAAGTACAACCTTGTGTTTACAGCTCACACATGACTTCAAGAATTCATTTTAACAAAAAATTATAGTATAGGGTTTCTGAAGAAACCTCTCTTTCACAAAACACAACAATCATAACATCTGAAGCAAAATAGTCTAGTAATCTAAACCTCCAACTCAATGTAATAGCATTTTCAAAATGCCCATTCTAGGATTTCAACATTCAAAGCATATTGTTCATAAAGCAACTGAAAAACTGATTTGTGCTTTCTCAAACTTTTAAGTGCATTCTCTAACCTTCCGCCAAGCTTGAACCACATATATATAAAGTAATCATCAATCTGGAAAAGCTCAATACAACCATACCTCAATCTCTGGGAGAAAGCAATCATAACAACTTACAATCTCAACTACACAAACTGTCACATTGCAACTGTCAACGAAATTTGCTTCAAATCATGCCGCCCAACCACCAGCATTGTCACATTAAAACCATATTCAAGCCCTAATTCAGCTACCAAAGTCTTCATGCCCTAGCATACTATAGTGAATAATGATTCACATATGTCAACACACAAAAAAAAGGCTGGAGAACCATCCTTGCAGCTTTTAACATGTGCAATAAAACTACCTGACAAAATAATCTCCAAAATCAAACATAATATGTACATGTCCACAATAAAAACACTTTAATATTTCCTAAGATAAATGCAATGATACCTTCGAACACCAAGACCATGTGCTGGTAAAAAACATCAAGTGCAAAACAAGTCTAATGCTAAGTGTTTAAAAACAAAACAGTTTTCAATATTGCAAGCCCTATATCATTTCCTCTATCAAATACCATGAAACCTTTGAAACCTAACACAATGTAAGCATTATAATGACCAATGCTCAAGGCAATATCAAGGTGTTAAAATTGCCTCCAAGTCCATGTAACAATGTTGTGACAATATCAGCACCAATGTTGAATGAGAGTCATCAAATATCAATCCAATAATGCCTTCAACCTTTCATAAGTTTATCAAGGTGAAAATCCATATTAATCCCTTCATATTAATACCTTGTAAATATGCATCAAGGTGAGTGTCAAAAGTATTTTAATGCCTTTTAACTATGCACTTTGATTGTCATTTTGACATCAATGTCAAACTAACCCAATGTCAAAGGGGTCAACAATACCTAGTTATTTTACCATTTGAGAAATAACACACTTTTTCTAGAATTCAAGAGCAAAAACTATTGTCAAGAGAAAATCAAGAGCAACATTATCAGAGCATTGTTACAAAAATTCAAGATCCAACATCATGTCCAAGTTTATGTGTGTTCATGTTCATATTTTGTGAAGGCTAACATTTTTGTAGGTCTCTACACAATCTAAGCATTCAAGCATTCAAGAAAATCTATCAAGAAAAATCCAAGATCCTTAAAGTGGTGTGCATGACTTTAGTCCTTCAAGGAAGCCATTGAAGGGTGATGAGTTGCAACATTGTGTTCATTCATCGTTTCCTTCCTTTCCATTATTGATTTATCATTGGCATTGCCATTGTGGAATATATGGCACAACATTTTTCCTCTTGCTGAATGTGTAGGTTATAGGTTTGAAGAGGATTGCAGAGAGTTTGAAGATATATTTTTTATTATTGCAGTTTTTGTCATTAACCTTTTCAAGACATGAAAACTCACATACATAATTTATTCACGACATTCTAAAAAATTTACAAGTAGAAAATAAAAGATCAGATCCAACTCTAGAGGATCCCAAAAGCACTTTAGGACACCCCTACAAAGATCAAGTCGCCATTGGGTGACCCAATCCTTATAGGAACAGTAGGACCAATTTTTTTGGGCAGGCACACAATTATCTACACATTCTAGATTTGTCGAAACTTGACTGTTTCTATTTATCCGTTATCGAGAAATTGCATTTATCATATTAGGTCATATAGTCTAATTAGGTCAATTAGTCCAAATAATTTCCAATTCATTCCCAAGACTCAAAAGGACTAGACCTAGGTCTGATTGACTCACCTTGAAGTTTGAAAGTCAATAGATGCACATTGTTGATTTGCATCCTAATGAAATCCTAGAAATGATGGAACCTAGGTTTTGGATACTAAACTTAGAGTAACCACATTTTTATATTTCATTTTGGTGAACCTGATATATGACATCATAGTTTTTTGATTTCATATTCTTTCAAACCATGGATCTAAGTTTTGCATCATTGTGTTTTGTACTTCTCATTTAGGGTTGCATATCGCATTATGCAAAATCATAAAAATCCAAAATATTGCATACATATTGCATCATAGCTTGCATTTCAGTGTGTTTTAGCCATTTAGATCAGTTTTTTATTTCAAAATTACATTAAAAAAAGTGTCATTCTATTCCAAAATTGTCATACATTTGCATTTCCTTTACATTAAAAAGTGTTGGAAAAATAATTACTATCAAACCTATTTGCAGATAGGAACAATAACCTTAAATATCATAAAGGTGAAAGAAAGTGCATTATTTAGGGTCAAAATTTGCATTCAAAATCATCATTTTTTGGTTTCTACATATTGTAATAAGTAAATTATTACATTCTAGATCTAAAAATTGCATTCAAATTTCTTCAAAAAACTTCAACATCATTGCATACTTGCATCTTCCATCAAGTTTGGAAACATTAAGAAAAGATTGGAAATTTATTTACTATCAAAATTGTTTGCAAGTAGAATCAACATCCTTAAACAGTGTAGTGCATAGTCAAACTTTGAACTTTCAAAACCCCTGACTAGGACCCGAACGCCCTTAGGAAACTCTATCCTATTATTTGGGTATTAGTCAAATTTTTGTGACATAATACTCTCAAAAATATTTTTTATGGGATTGCTATCTTAATTTTCTTCATCTGTTGTTTAATAGTCTAAACATTATTACAAAATTTCACCATGGATAAGTGTTTTGGTAAAATTTGTATGTCTTTAAAATCTTTGGTTGATGTTTCAAGTTGTGTGTTTGGTGAGGATAACACTTATGATAATGACATTATGACACACCTTCTCCCATTGCGAGTCTCTTTGATGTCATAGGTCAAGATGAAGAAACCATGCACAAGTTCATACAAAGATCTTTGTAAAACCTTGAAAATAATGCAACCTTTTATCCCTCAATGCAAAGGCCTACTATTCCATACCAACAACGTCCTCCCACACCACCACTTGAAGCATTCACTTTGTTACATCTCAAAATAGAAACACAAGGCATATCTCAAAAAACATGCATAGAGAAACCTATCTATAACAATCATAAAGAAAGTACATCAACCAACCCTCCATTATTTAAGTATAAGGTTAAAAATACACCCAATGACTCGGAAAAAAGTTATGGACAAGGCTTTAGGATCTTGAATAATCAAGGATCTAACACTAAGAATGAGAATGGAGTCCACTCTCTTGGAAATAACTGAATTAGAAGATACTAAGGGATTACGTTATCAAGGTCCTTCACATTCACATAAAATAGTTGACAAACCAAGTGAGAAACACAAGCCTTATAAACTTAAGAAGTTACATTTCCTACATCCTATAAAAGAGACTAAAAAGAAATTAGACACACTTCTCAACGTAGGAGTCATTACATTACCACCTATCTGTGAATGAGAAGATAAAAAAGGAAAGAGTACAAACATGTCTTATTGTGCATATCATAGAACACTTGGAAATCTTACTGATGAATGTCGGGATTTAAAGAAAATATTAAGAGAATTTAATCCCTATGGGTATAAATTTGAAAGTGTTATAAATTAACATTTGTTTGTCTTGCTCCTTGCCATATGATAGTTGTAGTATAATAAAATTCTCACTACCATATGTATTTGGTCTCATGCAAATCATCTGTTACATTGTAAGGAGTACCATATCCTCATATATCTAGGCTCATCTTTTTCCCTACACTTGGGGTAAAATGGATTAGGTAGCCTTTTCCTAGGTGCATTCCTTCTTTCATGGGATCCCTCTTTATCTCCTTAAAATGTTAGTGTAGCAAGTACACTAACATTTTAAGGGGTAGCATATAGTCCCACACTCATTGTTTACATAAGAAATGGTCCCTTTTTAGTGATGATAGTATACATCTCCTAGGAAGCGTGACCTTTTCAATTGAAGTGTGGCTTTCTTAATCCATGTGGTGTATCTTCTTTTTGGTGATATTAGATTTGATGTCCTATAAGAGTTTGATCTTTCTTGGCATATCACTTTCTCCTTAGTGGTAATGTTATGACTAGTTTTCCCTAAGGTGATATTTTATATTCCTTGACTAGTCCTCTCTTGGTGGTGATGTCCGGTGTGATGTTCCTTAAGGAGGGACCTTCCATAAATTAAGCAAATCCCCTTCGATTGTCCTTTTTTTGACCTTATCCAGATGTTGTTTATACACCCCCTAAGGCGAGTTTTATTTGCACCCCTTGAGATGAGTTTTATTTGCACCCCTTGAGATGAGTTTTATTTGCACCCCCTAAGGTGAGTTTTGTTTATGTACCCCTTGAGGTGAGTTTTATTTGCACCCCTTGAGGTGAGTTTTATTTGCACCCCCTAAGGTGAGTTTTATTTACACCCCCTGAGGTGAGTTTGAAATTTTTGCTTCACTTTGTTCATAGGAGTTGAACTTAGTCTAACATTGACATAGCATTTTGTAGCACCTTATCAAGGTTATCAAGGAGTATAACTCTTGGTATGGTTATTGTGGGTACACCTTGCACTAGTACAAAAACAATAATAAACTACTAAAAATTGGTTATAAATGACTACAGTTGGTCATATGACCACTAGTAGTTTACTGCTAGTCATATATAACACGACCAAATTGATGATTAAACCATTTTTAATCATTTATTGGTTGTTTTAGTCATTTATTTAGTCACTTTTTTTCCACTGATATATTTAGCCTTTGATTTAGTCATTGATTGTTGTAATCTGGTCACTTATTTAGTCATTTTTTATTCACTAATATATTTAACTGGTCACTTATTTAGTTGTTAATTTAGTCATTGATTGAACATGTAATGTGGTCACTTATTTAGTTATTTTTTTATTCACTGATATATTTAGTCATTGATTATTGTTAACTAGTAACTTCTTTAGTTGTTTTTACTCAATGATTTCTATGCATTGGTAGTGCATTTAGTCATTAGTTTTAATCATCATTTTGATCAATTTGGTAGTATATTTAGTCATTTTTATTCACTGATTTCACTAGTAATATATCTAGTCATATTAATTCATTGTTAATATTGATTTTTGTCAATTGGTATTATGTTTAGTTAATTTAATTATTAATTGATGTCATTTAGTAGTATATTTAGTCATTTTAACTGACTGGGATTTAAGCATTTAAGCATAAAACAAAGAAATACACATCAATCATCAATTGCACACAAATATAAGACAACCATTGAGAAGGAAAAATTGGTGAACTTTATTAATAAAAGAAAGGTGTTCTAGTTACAACTTAGAAATAAAGTATTACAATTGTTATTTTTCAGTCACAAGACTAAAAATCTGAGTTACAATATTAAAAAGAAATGACTACAAGAAAAAAAATTCTCCAAAAGACTTTTGCAATGATGGAAACACATGCTTGAAGCCCTAGTTCAATGCGAGCACACACCCCTAATTTCATCTCTTAAAACTTCTACAACATGGGAAATCTTCCTGGAGCAAGCTATAACGTGTAGAATCCAAGGAGAGTGTTGATCGTGTCCCATATATGAAGCTCTCTCCTTCAATACAATCAACAATAACCCAACTAGAATATTTTCTCCTTTATATGCAATGTGCCATCTGATATGAGCAACGTTAGGGTGCTGCCTTTTCCACCATGAATGAAGTTGTGCCTCAATAAAACTAACAAAATTAATAGTAGTCTCAATTCAGAAAGAATAAAAGTGCATTGTATATTGCAAGTTTACAAAAGAAAGTCCAAACACAATAGAAAGATAAATCAATTAAAAAAATGCAGCCTTGTCAACAAATGCCTTAAATAGAGTGTTCAACATAGGCTTGACATATGCATATTGAACCCTTGATTTCAGGACCTTGTTCAAAATTTAAGAAAGGTGATATGCTCAGATTATAGAATGAAGTTGACATATTATAGAATGAAGGCTATCAACACTAAATAGACTGGAACAACATTATCAACATAAATTTCTTGGAAACCAAGCCCAAGAATGCCATCAAACTTTGATCCAAGTGGATCTAGAATACCTAAAAATTTCAGTCTCATAATCTCTCAAAACCAGCTTCATCGCATAGAGCTCACCAACATGGTCTTGATGCAACTTGAATAGGCTCAAAAGAAGTCTGTATGCAGAAGTTATGTGCAGTCAAAGGTTTGGTCAAAAAAGTAAATCAAGGGCCAGAAAAAAATTGATCTCAAAATGAAACAAAAATGACACCCAGTCGTAGTGCTTGTTGCGCTGAAAGTTACGACTGGTCAAAATTTTGACTTTGGTTGAATTTGATGACATCAACATGTTGACATGGAAATCACAAATGCTGACACGTGGTGGTTGCTAATGTGACAAAGAATAATGACATGGTAGGCTGATGACATGGCACAAACTGATGACATGGCAGGCTAATGACATGGACCAACTGTATTTTGACATGTGTCATTGTGTGAGCAAATAGAATAGTGCCATGTGGCACCCCTTGGGCATCCTCCAGGCAGTTGGTTTGTTAGAAGTTTTGTGGAGAGGTTTGAACACTTGACCTCCCACTTCCTATTTCTCCTCTCCATCATTGCACCATGCGTGTGCTTTGCTTAATAAGTGGGCTCACTTCTATTTATTGTTTAAAAGAAAAGGAAAATCCCATAAAATGGGGTCGAGTGGTTTGAACCCCCAACCTCCCAAATACCTTTTAGCCTCTCAACCAACGCACCATGCACGATTTGTGCAAAAATAAGCGGCGCTAGTTTTATTTGAAATAGTATAAAAAACTAATATCCCCTTAATTTTAAATATTACCCCAAATTTAAACTTGTAAAAAAACCTTCTACAATTTTATAGCATGAAAAAAAGATATTAAAGGGGCTTAAATGGTATTTTAAAAATCTTTGAAGATCAAGAGGTCTTTTTTTAAGGGGTTAGGATTTTTTTTAGGATTATTTTCAAAGATTATATGTTGTAAAAGGGAGATTTATTGTTATAATTGGGAAAATATGGGAGATATGATTGATTTTGTAAATCATTTGGTTATAACCAAATTTGACAAACTTTTTGTATAAAAAGGGGAGAGATTAGGAGTTTTGGTAACCAAGTGGTGAAAATTGAGAATTCTCTTGGAGAGAAAAATGGAGATTAGAAACTATTGGAAAAGGTGGAGTTAGAATGCTAGAGGAGAGTTGAATTCTTTTTGAGAGGAAGAATTGCAAGGTGTTAGTATACACCAAAATTGTAAAAGTGAGAGATTGTGAGGAATTTTGTGTGGGTTTTGAAGCTTGAATATTGTAAGAAGGCATTTTCAAGTGCTTGGCAATATTAATGGAAGTGGTCCAACATTGAGAAGTGGACCTGGAGACATAGTCCTTTGAATGATAAACTCCATTATCAACCTGCGTCTAATCTTTCTATCTTCTATCTTATTCTTCTTCTATCTCCTGTCTTACATTCTCTCTAATTTCATTTCAATTTATTTTTCAATTCATTATTTGAGTTCTAATTGCAACATTTGAGTAATTAGTAATTTCATCAATTTATGTAAAAGTGAACCTATTTTGTAATTTCAATGGTTAGACAACATAGTCATGCAATTTTGTTATGATTAGGGAAAAACTGTAATTAGGATTAATTTGCAAGTTATTTTGTAAACCTCTAATTACAGATTAGACTTGGCCAACAAAAATGTCAACCTTGGTTCATGTGTTGTCTTAGTAAAGACCCGCACCATTAAAGAATCCATTTATACATAAATTCCATATTAAGTCAACTAATGAGAAAAAATCTTTGATATCCAACTGGGAAGCCTTAACATCCAAAAATTACTAACCTGATGTTTCCCAACAAGTTTCCCAATCGTGACATCATCTTCCCCATTCACTTTACAAATACTGCCCAATTCAACTTTTGAAGGCACAAACACATAAAGTACTTTTTGCAACAGTAGTTTTCAAACTAATGATTAATAACAAAACTTAAGGCATCCATTAAACTTGCAAGAAAACAACTACTTGAACAAATACACAAAAAAATCACTAAATGGTTTGAAGCTCATCGTCAATATAAGTCCAAAAATTTGATGTTCCTATGCAAGTTATTTAGATTTATTCTCTTACAATTCATCAAAATTAGAAAAAAAGGGTAGCAAGTCATGGGATTTGATTGTGGGAAAACTTCATAGATATAAGGGTTTTGTACTACGTCAAACATCATTTCATTAGTTTTAATCCCACCATTTTACCTATGTGATTATTTCCCTATACAATAAGAATCAAATTGTGTTCATTTAATTATTGGTTTCGATCCCTTCAATCCACCTTTGCAACATCTACATGATGTAAAGATTTCCAGTGAGCGGTCGAAACATATCAAAGGCAATTGAAGGAAAGCCTCTCACAAATTAAGGAATGATTCAGGTATTGTATAGCACATGGAGTTAACCTAAAAATGTTGCAATGCCCATTTGACATCTTAAAATGTTGCAATAATGCCAAAATTCAAAATGGTACAAGAAGAGAAAAAATCAATACCTTATCTTTGGCCAATGAAATCAAAGGATCAAGAATGGTAGGAGGATCTATATTAGCCACCATAACTATAAAATTTGATGTTCTAAAGTATAACGTCTTGGTTGTTGCAACACCCTAAAATTGTTCAGTATTAGCAAAAATGAAACCTGATATTGATCCATTGCCATATTGGATCTCACAAGATTCTCATTCACAAACAACAAACGATATATATTAATTGTTTAACAACTTCCATAATATCCCCGTGTAAGTAGACTAAACTAAGTGAGGTTGAGGGTTTAAGTAGAGTACCATCTTCTTGGTATGTGCTTGAATTTGATCATGACTTGTATCTTGAATGAAAATAGCAAGCTAGCTACACTGTAAAATCATTGTTAGAAAAATAACCACGAAATCCTCTTTAATTAAAATAATCCTTCTAAATATTTCAAGACAAGATATTTCGGTTAATTTCTAAGAGAGCTAGTTTCACTATCCAAACAACCATCAATCTATTTACTATATATAATTTCCCAAAATTTAGAATTTGAATGTAATGAAACTAACCATAATTACCAAAGATTTGACACCAAAATGTAGTACAAAATTAATTGTTTGACAACAAATGTATTTTGATAAACCAGATATACCCTTGATATTTTGTTTTAAATAATAAGGAAAGATCAAACCAGAGACAACAAGATAGCATTCATTAATCACTTCAACAAACAATTGAAACCAGAATCCGGCCACCAATTGTAACTTCATTCTAGTGATCTTCAAAAATATTTTACAATATGTTTCAAAATTTTGTCCTGACTGACATGTCAAAAAGTGTCTTGTCAATTACCCACTTTTAACATAAATCAAAAAGTCTTAATTATTGTTGTTTACATAAAACTTTAAAAGCAATGAAAGATGAGAAGTGAAGAAAAATGATCAAATGTTGAAGTCCACAATAATCACAAGATAGTGAAGTCTGTTATTCATCGTAAGGTACCCATGATCATTCAGATCTAGCAAGGTCCTCTCTCCATGATATTATTTGCAAGCCTTGGTACTTCACTGCAAGGCCTATTCTTCTTGGGGAGCTAGATATGTTTTCTTCCATTGGTACACTGTGTAATCATGAGGTCATTTGTACTCCTGCATTTTTTGTGTGTTGGCCAAGTGACTCTTCCATCTACTATGTGATAACCCTTTGGTATTGTGATGAATTTTGAGTACCCAACATCTAGTGCAATTGTTCCATCCAAGGTTAAATTGAGGTGGTGAATATTTATGTCACCATCCTTTTGTATATTAGTGAGGTAGTTGGGAACAATTTTTCTAAACTCATCTACCCAATCCTTGGATCCTTTCAATTGATCATCATCAGTTAGTATCTTAGGCATGAACCACTGCTTTAGTGTGTGAAATTAATCCATTCTTGCCTTGATCTTTTGGTATTCTACAGACATGTATTGAAATTCATCTGTGACCATTCGAACCATTTGCTTAAGAGGCTTTAAAGTTGTGGAGGCCTCAACAGTCCTTTGTAAAATTCTACACAAAGTCATTAAGATGTGATGTACAGGTTGCCATTTCTTGACTAAGGGGTCCAATATAGGTACACAGTCCTTTATCTGATCAACTGCTTGTGACAAGGAAACATAACTTTCATACACATTTTCCAAATTTTCCACAATTAGTTTAACCCTATGCTCCAAGATCTATTCCAATAACTTGAGGGTTTCTCTCTTTTCCCTTTCCTTTGTTTTTTCATTACTCTTTTTCAACTTCTTAATTTTTTGTTTTAGCGCATTAACTTGTTTAATAGTGATTTCACCTGTATCAGTTTGGATAGCAGGAGGCTGGTATACTGCTAATTCTATGATTTGGGAAGGACCTGCTCCCTTCAACTTTTGTTTCAATTTCACATTTTCTATGAATAACCTATTCACTTCATCATTCATATCAGTTTGTGCTTTCTCATATTATGCCACTCTAAGCTCCATAGCTCTAAATGCATCCCTAGTAAACATTGTTGAGTGCAATGTCATAGTAGCTACCTCTAATGCTAATGTGTCTTGAAGTGTCTTTACCATGGAAGTCCCTCTCATTTCTTTTACAACATCAAGCAATCTTGGTTTTTCTATTCTTTTTTTCTTTGTCCAAAAGGCTAGTTTCAAGTCTTGGATTGTAACCTATGCCACTCATTCCCTCATTTGAATTGAATTCAAAAACCAACATGGGATCTTCTTGGCTTCTTACTTGATCCAGTAAGAATATCTTATTTAACTCCATCCCAAGTGTTAGCTCTCAAAAATGAGGTTTGAACCATGAAAGGTTGCCAAGCTTTCACAACGTTTTAGGGTAATAGAACAAGGTTTGAAACAATTAAACCTTCTACTCTCCAGGTGCTGCTAGACCTAGGCGGGTGTACCTATAACAAATGAAGCAGACTTGACTATTGATCTTCTCTTCATGCCATGATTTGTCCATGATGGCAGATTGGAATGGACAAAATAAAACAAATTTGGTATATATTGTATACTAAAATGAAGACTAAACCCTAATATGCTCAATCAACAGATGTAAAAAGTATGAATGAAACTAAATGATGGAAACGGTGAGACCAGTGCCTTATATAGTATACGGAGTCAAATGAAATCTTAAACAACTGACTTCTTTCTGGAGGTCATTCAAATTGTTTGGCATATTTTGTTTATAACTAGTATAAACATGCAAGATTGTGATTATTAAGTTCTTCTTACTGATCTAAATGAAATTCCCTGATTACTGTGATTAATTAAAAGGATTTAATCCTTCCTTGAAAGAACCTATCAACCAATCACACAGATACGGCAAATACGTACTGATAAACTAGACATAAACATGTTATGTTAATTTAGATAACCAAGCAACATCAATCTTAGAGACAACTTAAATAATTCTTTCAATAGGCACAACACAACAATTGACACTAGAATACGCCAGCAAATCAGATGATTTTCATTGATATCTCCATGGCTTCAAAACATACATCAGAGTCTCAGCCCTGTGAAACATGGTGTTCCACCGTATTTTCTATTCTCTATCCTATTCTACCTATCGCCCGTATATTGTTTTCAAAATGAACATTTATACATTGAGAATACGAAAGGACACATCCTTTCGGAAATAGGAAATACAAATTACAAAACAAAAGATAGAGAATAATTAGGCTCTATTTAGCCACAAGTGAGTCTTAGCGAGGTGGTCCAAATAATCCCGGCGCTCATATGTGTCCGCATCTCCAACAACATTCCGGATCGTGATTTCCATCTTGACCATTTCCTCATTTTGCTCGCTCACTTCTTCCAATGTTGTATCCTCTGCAGAAGTTGTCTTCATGATTTCATTTAGCATTGACTCACATTCATTTTTCCACCTGGTGGCTTCTTTCAATTCACCCATTATCATCAGAAAATGTAATCACAGTCTTCTTAGCAGCTTCTAACAACCCCTGTTCATCCCCCTGCAATTCATCATAGAAATTTTGATGGCGATTAATAATATGATTTGCAGCTTCAAGTGCAGAACTGCTAGCCTCATCACTTTGGGCCAATTCATGAAACTTCTCCATGATTCATCCATCCATCCTTGTGTGCTCCTTCAATGCAGCAAGAGTATGAGAGTATTTTCCCCACAATTTATTCAACCAAGATGTCAAATGATCCTGCCTCTTCTTGACAATTGCAGCAATTGCATCATGCTTTCCCTGAGAATAAGCACTTGATCCTACCCAGTGATCTTTTGCCTGAGAGCTTTCTCCTTGAGTGATCATTTTGGTTGTCCCCATTGAAACACCAACCAAGTCTTTGAGTCTATCATTTTCTCTCAGCAATTTTTCATTATTTGCTTTGTACATTTCTCTTTCTTTTATCAATAACTGAATTTGTGCTTTATTCAACTTTGCAATATTTACCCCAATATCTGCAGTAGCTACAGGATCAGCTTCTCTAACTTTTAGAGTCATTACATGGCCAAATTCCTTCTCTGTATCAATTACCACTGATTTCCTGTGGGGTGGGTACAAAGCCCATATCATCAATGATCCCTCATCAGTATTATACTTGGATCCTGCATATACTTCTGTCACCTTTTCCATGTCAAGCTTGTGTGTAGCATGACTGTCCTTCAAGAAACTATCAAAAACCAATGCATAGTTCAAATCAAGCCAAGGAAATATCATAACACCAGCACTCTCCAACATTTTCCTCCCCACTTCAGGAGTCATATTTGTCATTTCATCATCCACACATTTTCTCAATTGAGCCAACAATTGTTCCTCATTTCTTGAAGTAACATCATCAACATTCTCTCTAATTTCCTTCCCCTTCTACTTTTACAAGAATGCCTTGAACTCTAGGGAATGTATAAAATCATCATCAGAGAAAAATGATATGCATTCCATGTGCCTTGCATCAACATCACCACTTTCAATACTCTATTCTCTAACTGGGCAAACATACTGCTGAGTCCTCATCCTGGATACCTTTTCTGGTCTATCCTGTGGCACATTAGCTCTTGGTGTTTCCTCATCTCCAGAAGACAATAGCTCAATATCTTGTAGCCCCTAGTTATATCTTTCAACTACCATTTCTGCTTTATCTTCATCTAGATTCCTAATGATATCATCAGAAAGATAGGGTACACACTGATATCCTCCAAAGTTAATCCTTTCTTTGGCTGAATTGATATATCCTTCAGGGTCAAAGTTTTTCCTTGTTGGTCCTCTTTTCATATTATAATGCAACAATCTATCAAGGATTGAATTATATCCCTCTTTAGCCAACACAGTGAAATCACCAAAACACAAAGTACTAGGCATAGAAGCTGCTTTAAAAGAGTTAAAGTACATCTGCTAGCAGTAATCCATCTGTCTGACAATTTCCAAATATGCAACCCTATTTGGAACTGTCCTTGGCAAAATGAAAGGAGCATCTTCAAATCCATATACTCTGATTACTGTAGCTCCCTCCAAACAATACTAGTCTCCCCAATTATGATCAATTGGCCCATTGAAGTCCTTCGTCCGAAGGAAT
This sequence comes from Sequoia sempervirens, assembly GCA_007258455.2. NCBI lineage: Eukaryota > Viridiplantae > Streptophyta > Pinopsida > Cupressales > Cupressaceae > Sequoia > Sequoia sempervirens. The sequence goes on from VDFB02389869.1 coordinate 18,448, forward strand.
CTTTTGATCTCATTAGTCAATGAATAATTACAAGGATAATGATACAATTTATACAATGTTTTTACAAAATGCTCTTCAAAATGAATAAAACCAAAACCAGCAAACCTGCTGTCCCAAATAGCAGTCCACAATTGAATTAGGCAATGCTTGCCCTCACTTACCAATTTGAAACTCTCTCATTTACGGAGGCCATACCTAATTCTTGTCCAAAATATAACACTAGATTACATCCAACAATGATTAGTTTCTGAGATGGACAATAGAGGCTCCACTCTTTATAGCCATTAATCCTGAATCAAGCTCCTTAGAATTATATGAAGCATAGTAAAATGGCCTGGAGTTGTGATATTGGATATCTGCTATGATGATCATTGGCACCATTGACATGAATGCGGGGCATCCATCCCCAACGCGACACCTGCGAAATCGTGTACTTCCATATAAGGTTCAAACGATCTACCACATGATAGGGAGGCCTCACTATCTTCCGAGGAGGGATTACGGCTTGTTACCCTATTTGACCACGTGAATTGGTAACCTCCAACCCTTGTAAGTTGTATCAGCTGCTTGAAAATTCCTTATAGAAGCTCCACTCACAATTGATTTCCCTCGTACCGCTTCCTTCAATTTGAAAACCTCACCTATTGTTTCTCTTGACACATATATCTATGGTTTTCCAGAAGGATCACATATAGCTTTATGTTTTGGATCATAATGATCAGCAAGCAGTTTTACCAATTCTACATTTACGAATACATTAGGGCACACCAATTTCCCTACATTCAATTTCCATGGATTGCAGACTGGCTCAAAATGGTTTCTCCTATGGTAGTGGAAATTGAAAAGCTCATACCCTCTCACAGCAGTCCAAACATCACCAATGAACTTGCATTTATCATCCAACTTATCAATTTCTACCTTAAGTTGTGTGGACCTTCTAACTTTAGGCCTCGAGCTAGGTAGTTGATCAATAAGGTCTTGGTTCAACCTCCTTTCAGTGCCTTCATGCTCTATATCAGTCTTTTGCTTCTTTCCCTTCAACTAACTACTCTCACCAAGCTTTCTACCCTTACCCTTTCCAGAACCAGAAGACTCCATTTTAAAGCTTACAGAATCAAAATGTGAAAAACAAAGAAGCGATTACTTACAGTACTCTGCTCGAGCTCCTCAGACCACAAAATGTCTCAATTCTCTGTTCAGCATGTCAATTCTTCTACAATCAACTTGGTACTGAAGAATTAATTAAAACTTCATTGTTATATCCCATCATACCATTAATGAAGCATGATGAAGGCTCATTTGAAACTGGTACTGTCACATCAAACGTCCCGTCAGTGAGAAAATTACAAATCTGGAGCGAAGTCCTTTTGCACTGTTTACTTAACCTTTCGCCAAGACACTTTGTGGTCTTACCGACACCTGGAATCAACTTGATGGCTACCGCTTCCATTTTTCATGTCACTATAACAATTCCAAGTCAGGGAGATGTCTCACATATATCTTTGCAACTTACCGATATGTAATTTTCAATGTATTCTCTAGTCGCTATGACAAGATCACCCTTTCGCTAATGAAAATAATCCTACCGATGAAATAAATTCCATCGGCAAGACTCTAAGAACTCAGAAAGACTCATACCGATACCAAATGTCTGGCCGAATCCACTCCTCTTGATTACTCCATTTGGCAAGACTCGCCCCGAAATATTCTGTCGGTATATCTTTCAAACCTCGATGAAGCTCATATCGGAGACTTCTTCTCCTAGCAATGCACATCTCTATCAGCATAACTTTTGAATCAGCAAGACTCTATAACTTCTCACCGATAGCCTTTGAATACCCTTGAACTTGATTCGGCCAAACAATAGCCACTTCGCTAAGACCTTCCCCGATGCACATAAGTCTTACCAAGACATTTGTTTGCAAGCCAGTCGGTAAGACAAAATAATTTCGTTATGAGTTCATGCCGATACCAATCAATCTGGCCGAAACAACCCCTTTGTGCATTAGTCGGTATGACATATTGTATTCACCCTGACATTACATCGATGCCCCAACATATGCTGATATATTTTTTATATATGCCTGTCGGCAAGAAAAAATACTTTGCCAAGACATTCTCCCGAATACCTTTAGCTTGACCGATATACTTCCACATGTACCGGTCAGCGAAACACGATGTATTCACTATGACTTCACTCCGACAATGATTCCCTTTGCCAAAATGACTCCTTTTGTCGCCAAAACAAGAAAATTGTCCTGCCGATAGTCTGCAACAAACACTCAATGAGTGAAAATTCAGGTTGGGGAAACTTTTACTATTTCTTTTCCGATTTAAGATTCGCTTTTAATGAAATATGAAGGACTTGATAGATTCAATGGATTTTATGATAGAAAATAAGCAAGAGAAAACAAAGAGGGACTTGTATGCTTATGATGAGGACTCAATGCTGGAAACTCTTAGATGCAATAGACTGTAAAAATTTAAAAAATTCTGAGTTCCGTTGGCTCCCGTCAGGGATGTGAATGATAATTATAAAGAGATAAAGCTACAGGATTTAGATTCTGGGTGAGGACCAGGACTCAAAGTGATGGAACAAATGGCAATGGAAATGAATGAGACCCTATACTATTGTACATGGAAAATTTATTTCAAAAGAAGGAAAATTGGGATTGTCCATGTACTTGTAAATCCTGCTTCTTTTATTTCCTAAACTACTGTGCATGGAAAAGAATTTCAAAGAGGATCATCAAGAGTTGTCCATGCACTGGCAGCCCTTAATCCTATGTGTTACTTCAAGAGAAAAAATTTTTCAGAAATTGCCCATGTACAGGCAATTCCTGATCCTCACCAGCCATATTCTATAGATAGTATGAGTCTTCGCCTTTCTTTCCAATCACCACAAAAGGCCCTAGCCATAAGGCTTCAAACTTCCCATGTTTTCCCTTCTCCTAGCACCTTGCATTCCACATCAGTACCAGATCACTTTCTCCAAATTTCCTATCCTTTGCCCTTTTGTCAAATAAATATTTCGTCTACGCCTACAATTTTATATTTTGATTTTGAGCCACTCTCCTTATTTCATCCAGTTCAGCTAACTACTCCATTCTTTCCTCCATGGGTTCAGGAATATCCAAATCTTCCTGAAGAACAAACTTGTAAACTGGTAACAAGTTCTGCAAAGGCATCCTGGCTTGTGTTCCATACACTAACTCAAATGGAGACTTCCCAATTGCCTTTTTCACTGTAATTCTATCAACCCATACAACCAGTCTTAATTTTGAATCCCAAGCCTTATTGTTCTGACCTAACATCCTTCTTATAATCTTCAGAAGACTCTTATTGCTAGATTTCGCTTGTCCATTAGCCTGTGGATGACAAGGGGCTGCATAAGAAATGGCAATACCATATGTGCTACATAAACCTCTGAATTCATCTAATCTAAAACACATCGCATTTTCAGTAATCAACCTTATTGGTGTACCAAATCTAGTAATGATATTATCCATCAGGAACTGTGTCACCACCTTACTTGTAGCTTGTTTAGTTGGGATGGCCTCTACCCACTTGGTAAAATAATCAGTGGCCACCAATATCCACCTATGTCCACCACTTGATTTTTCTTGTATTTCTCCAATGAAATCAATTCCCCATTGATGAAAAGGGGCATCATCCTGCAAAGGTTGAAGTGGCAAAGCTCCCTGATATTTCAATTTTCCAGAGAACTTCTAACAAGCTTCACGTTTTCTCACATATGCAAAAGAGTCATTAAAAATCTTAGGCCAATAATACCCTACCCTGAGAATTTTATGTGCTGTTGTCTTTGCTGAGTAATGTCCTCCACACACTCCTTCATGCATTTCACTCAAAACATGTTTAGATTGAAATTCATCCAAACATAACAATAATACACCATCCCTATTTTTCCAAAATAAATCTCCATCCATAAAAACATATTTAGACACCTGCAACTTCAGCATTCTTTTTTGGTTATCATTCAATCCTTTTGGACACTTCATATATTTAAGATAATGCATGATATATGTATACCATTGAGTATGCTCAATGCTTGCAATTACATCTTCTTCTTCTACATTGCAAATCTGATTTGCTTCAATATTTTCCTCTGCCATTAATTTAGCCAAACCCCGACCTCTGACTAGTTTAGTAATTTGAATCTCCAAGTCAAATTTTTGGATTTTGTTGATCCATTTGCATCTTTTACCTGTTACTTTAGACTGTGTTAGAATGTCCTTTACTGCTGCATGAGGAACATAAGCAACTACCTTTGCTCCAACAAGATACGGCCTGAAAGCTTTTATAGCTTTTACTAGTGCAAATGCTTGCTTCTCCATTATATCATACTTTAGTTCAGAACCCTGTAATGATTTACTAAAAAAAGATACCAGTTGTTCATGACCGTCTTCATTCTTTCGTAACATAACAGCTGCAACAATATGCATTGAGGCAAATGAAAAAATCTAGAAAGGTTTTAAAAAATCAGGCGACTTGAGAATAGGAGCATCCTTGATGGCTCGTTTTATAGATACAAAAGCTTCCAAAGCTTCTGCAGTCCATTCTATCTTTTGTCCTTTCCTCAACATTCTTGCTATGGGTTTAACAATCTCAGCAAAGTTAGAGAAAAATCTCCTAACAAAATTTATCTGTCCAAAGAATGATTGTATTGCCTTAACATTTTTAAGAACAGGAATTTTATCAATGGCCTCAACCCTTTCAAGGTCAATCCTAACCCCCTCCTTTGAAACAATATGTCCCAAAAGTTTACCCTTTGTGATAGAAAAATTACATTTCTTGGGGTTAAGCTAATACCATACTCAATAGCTTTTACAAATACCTTTTCCAAATGATGAACATGATCCTTAGCCTTCTTGGAGTAAGCAGTGAGATCGTCTTGATACACCACCATGAGAATATTGATCAAATCAGCAAAAGCCACATCCATGGCTCTTTGAAAAGTCGCCCCTGCATTAGTGAGACCAAATGGCATCCTCAGATAAACATATGTTCCCCAAGGGGTTGTGAATGTTGTTTTGTATTGCTCAGACTCTTTAACCTTGACCTAGTTATACCCTGAAAATCCATCCATCATGGACAACAATTCACAGCCTGTCACCTTATGCAATATGGCCTCCATATTAGGCAAAGGATAATTATCTTTAAGGGATGCTATGTTTAGATTTCTGAAATCTACACATAATCTGATGTCTCCATTTTTCTTTCTGACAGGGACCAGATTTGACACCCAGGTTGAATGTTTGATTGGCTTAATGATTCCACCATCTCTTAGCTTCGCCAACTCATCCTGCATTTTAGGTTCTAGAGTTGGATTTATCGGCCTTTGCTTTTGTCTGAATGGTTTAGCATCTGGCTTCAATGGTATTTCATGCTGAAACAAGTCTTCTCTATATGCTTTCAAATCTTCATAAGACCAAGCAAACACATGTTTATACTTTCTTAGCAATTCAATCAACATTTTTCTAATTGTAGGACTGATCTTTTTACCTATGTACACCTTTTTTGGTGCCATCTCAGTTCCCAAATTAATTTCTTCAATGTCATCCCTTCCAACTGGTGTTTGCTTTATTAAAGACTGATCACTTCCATCATATACCCTCTCTAATGCCACCAAGCCTTTAGGAATCTTATTTGTTTTAAGCTGCAAGATCTCTTTTCCAAATACTGTCTCTTTTCCATCAACTTCTTCAACAAAGGCATTGAAGTCGATCTCTTGAGCCTCATACTGGTCTATACAGTGAAGGAATTTTAAAAGATCAGTGTCATCATTAAAGACTTGCCAGCTATACACATTATCAAGCACAGCAGGCCTTGTCTTAAATTCAATTTGGGACACTCCAGCCAATGTAACATCATCTCTCTTCAACGCTATATTAGCTAGAAAATCTGCCATTATATTCTTTGATCTATCTACCCACTCAATCGAGAAAGCATCAAACAACTCTATTGTATCCCATACAACATTTCTATATTGCTTTAGTCTTTTGTTTTTTGCTGCATACTTTGATTTAATTTGCAAGACAACTAACTCTGAATCTCCTAGAACAGCCAACAACTTTATTTTATGCTTCACCGCTATATTCAGTCCAGTTAATAGAGCTTCATATTCCGCCACATTATTGGTACATTCAAAAGTTAACAAGAATGAATACTTAAATGTAGTACCTTCAGGTAAAACGAATACTATTCCAGCTCCATTGCCTTCTTGGCTGCAAGCTCCATCAAAATACATCTTCCACACACCATTGTGGTTCTGTGCAGCATGCTTCTCAATAGGATCACTATTAGTCAATTTAGGATGTGATGGTTCTATATTGAAACTCCCAAGATCAACATCACAAAAACAGTTGATTTGGTCTTGTGGCACACAGTCAATGAGTTGATTCATCCTCGACTCCCTGTACAACTTCACCTCTTGGCCATTTACCGGAATTGTTGCATAAGATAGGTCGAACTGAACATTCCCACCAATAGTTGTTGTCCACTGTCTTGATAAAAGCATACCGAATTGAGGAGGGGTGTCTATCACTGTTATATCAATATTGTAAGCTACTTGAGGATAAGCAGCTAACTTGACTTCTGCATCTTTCATTATACCAACCACAGAACAGGTCAGTTATCCATTGCATAACATTTTCCTTCATTTGTATCCACCCACATGCCTAGTTGTTTCATTACTCCTACTGGCATAATATTCATGGCAGCACCAGAATCTATCATGCAATTCCTCAATAATTTGTTATTAATGAGTAATGTGATAAAGAAAGGATCAACCTATGGCAGACTTGTCAATACATTACTCAAGCAGATTTTTGGGATGTTTACTTTATCCTGCTTATTTCTAGCAGCCATTTTATTTTCAGAACTTACATGTTTTCCACTTTCATTTGTTATCAATTGCACTGCTTTGTCCTTGTATTCTTTAATTTTCATCATTTCAAGAAGTGGGACAGACATCTTTACCTGAGACAAGGCTTGAGTAAAATCAAAAGAGGAACCTTCTGTCTTAATCACTTTCTTTTGTTCTAATGTTTCCCCTTTGTTCTCTTCTTTTTCTCTTCTACCTGACTGTTCTGTCTTTTGAATTTCCTTGTGTAATTGTTTTACTACATCCTTTTGAATAGGATTCTGTTTGCTTTCTTCACGTTGTTTGTTTTCAGTTTTCTTTGAAACTCCTTGTACAACTTTTTGATCTTTCATAAAGATACCCCTAGGGACACCTTCCTTCTCATTTACTGTCATGTTCCTCAACCAGTATTTACTCTTGGCTTCTTCTACTGCAGCAACAGTTAATCTTTCCATCTCCTCTTGTAGTGAGTCTCCTCACATTACATTGAGTAGGCACCTCAAGAGGTTGTGGTTCTGCACATTCATCCTCAGAATCAGAAAAGACCTGTTGCTTAGCCATATGGACATTATACCTCTATTTTGAAACATCATATTCATAGCCTCCTTCCTTTGAAGATGAATACCTTTCCTCAACACGGTGGAAAGCATTCGAATTTAAATAGACCTTGTGGTCTTCTCCATTATCTCCAATTAGCAGTCCTTCTTCTTGCATTCTCTGAGCTACTACACAATAATCAGGGGAGTGTGGTTTATCACAAACTTTACAAAAATAGTTACTATTCACCATATATGTCCCCTTCTTCCTCAATGGATCAGGAGTTTCTTTGCTTCCAAGCCTATCTATTATAGGTTTTGCATCCTTCCAGTTTGTGTTATAGGGCGTGTCATGCAACCTCGGCCTTGGATTTTCATTCCTATATGTGTTCTCCTGCTTATATTGATAATTATTGTTTTGTTGAGGAGCTCTAGGGTTGTCTCTCTTATTCAATATCCCAGCAGCCTTTCTATTATTCTCAATTGTTAATGCTATCTTTTGTGCTTCAGCTAAGTCCCTTGGGAACCTATTTCTCAGCTCATACCCTATTTTAGGGTCGAATGCATTCAAGTTAACACTTAATGCTATAGAGTTTGGTAACTTTGATCTAGGAGGTATTCTATTCTGCAGTTTATTGAATCTTCTATTAAAATCAAAGACTGAATCATTCTGACCTTTCTAAATTTGCATTAGTTCATGGAGAGCAGCATTTGGTGCACTCAAATTCCCAAATTGTTCAAGGAATTGATCCTGAAGTATCTGGAGAGAATAAATAGAATCTATTGTCAGGCTATTGAACCAATCCCTAGCTTCCTCAATAAGGGACATCATGAATAATGTCATATGCAAATCTTCATAAGGTACATCCAAATCCTGAATGAAGGCATTGAAATTCCTTAAATGATCCTCGGTTGTGATTGCATTACTTCCTGTAAACTTGGGTACTAAACCTCTCCAACTGTTGTCCATGGGATAAGGGTATAATTGAAACCCTACTAGATCAAATTGTCTAATCATGGTTGTATATTGATAAGAAGGAGGATTAGGTGGGTGCTGATATTGGTACATAGGGTTATTGTACTGCATATTTTGCTGTGGTACATGACGCTGACCAGGAGGTGGATAATTATTTGTATGTTGTGTGGGAATATAAGGTGGATGATTTGGCTGTCTATATTGATTCCCAATTTGATGGTGAGGAATCCTTGGTGGTTCAGAATACCCAGCACCATGATTACCCTGTTTATGGGGTGGTATATATTTTGGGGGAAAACTAGATGTGTGAGGAATGTTATGAACTTTCTGTAGTTTGAATTCTCTCATTGCTTGAATCATTTGGGATTTTTCCTGCTCTTCCCTTTCCTTTCTCTGAGATTCATACTGTGCTCTGACTTCCTCATAACTTAAAGATTCATAATCTTCTTGATGAATTTCCTGATTAGCAGGTCCATTCTGATTACCTTCCATTTTTTGGTCATATTCATATTGAATTCTGAGTCGTTCAGCTTCGAGTCCAGCTTCAAACTCGGCCTGTTTTCTAGCTTCAAATTTGACATGTTTTTGAGGGTTGCAAAAAGGATTTTTCTTATCTTCCGGGGTACAAGGCTCTTTAGTTGAACTATCTTTCCAAGTGTCAAAAAAATTCTCACCATAAGGCATTGATGATTTGTCTTTGTTTGTGAAGCACATGTCCTCACTTTTCCCTTTACCCTTGTTAGCCTTATCATCTTTATGTGCCCACTTACTATTGCCAGGAGGAGCTCCAGAATGTCCTCTAAATTGAGACCTTCTTCCATTCATATTGCAATGTTTAATCAAAGTCGCCACTCACTTTCTTGAAAGTGAGAAAAAGAATAATTGTTACTTGTTATTCCCAGCGGAGTCTGTATATAGGACTTCTAACTCTATGATTAAGGCGCAAATTTTTTGTTATCCCCAGTAGAGTCACCAATTTGTTAGCTCTCAAAAATGTAGCTTTGAACCACGAAAGGTTGCCAACCTTTCACAACGTTTTAGGGTAACAGAACAAGGTTTGAAACAATTAAACCTTCTACTCTCCAGGTGCTACTAGACCTAGGCAGGTGTACCTATAACAAATGAAGCAGACTTAACTATTAATCTTCTCTTCATGCCATGATTTTTCCATGATGGCAGATTGGAATGGACAAAATAAAACAAATTTGGTATATATTGTATACTAAAATGAAGACTAAACCCTAATATGCTCAATCAACAGATGTAAAAAGTATGAATGAAACTGAATGATGGAAACGGTGAGACCAGTGCCTTATATAGTATACGGAGTCAAATGAAATCTTGAACAACTAACTTCTTTATGGAGGTCATTCAAATTGTTTGGCATATTTTGTTTATAACTAGTATAAACATGCAAGATTGTGCTTATTAAGTTCTTCTTACTAATCTAAATGAAATTCCCTGATTATTGTGATTAATTAAAAGGATTTAATCCTTCCTTGAAAGAACCTATCAACCAATCACACAGATACAGCAAATACGTACTGATAAACTAGACATAAACATGTTATGCTAATTTAGATAACCAAGCAACATCAATCTTAGAGACAACTTAAATAATTCTTTCAATAGGCACAACACAACAATTGACACCAGAATACGCTAGCAAATCAGATGATTTTCATTGATATCTCCATGGCTTCAAAACATACATTAGAGTCTCAGCCCTGTGAAACATAGTGTTCCACCATATTTTCTATTCTCTATCCTATTCTACCTACTGCTCTCATATTGTTTTCAAAATGAACATTTATACATTGAGAATACGAAAGGACACATCCTTTCGGAAATAGGAAATACAAATTACAAAACAAAAGATAGAGAATAATTAGGCTCTATTTAGCCACAAGTGAGTCGTAGCGAGGTGGTCCAAATAATCCCGGCGCTCATATGTGTCCGCATCTCCAACAACATTCTGGATCGTGATTTCCATCTTGACCATTTCCTCATTTTGCTCGCTCACTTCTTCCAATGTTGTATCCTCTGCAGAAGTTGTCTACATGATTTCATTCAGCATTGACTCACATTCATTTTTCCACCTGGTGGCTTCTTTCAATTCACCTTTATCATCAAAAAATGTGATCACAGTCTTCTTAGCAACTTCTAACAACCCCTATTCATACCCCTGCAATTCATCATAGAAATTTTGATGGTGATTGATAATATGATTCGCAGCTTCAAGTGCAGAACTGCTAGCCTCATCACTTTGGGCCAATTCATGAAACTTCTCCATGATTCGTCCATCCATCCTTGTATGCTCCTTCAATGCAGCAAGAGTATGAGAGTATTTTCCCCACAATTTATTCAACCAAGATGTCAAATGATCCTACCTCTTCTTGACAATTGCAGCAATTGCATCATGCTTTCCCTGAGAATAAGCACTTGATCCTACCCAGTGATCTTTTGCCTGAGAGCTTTCTCCTTGAGTGATCATTTTGGTTGTCCCCATTGAAACACCAACCAAGTCTTTGAGTCTACCATTTTCTCTCAGTAATTTTTCATTATTTTCTTTGTACATTTCTCTTTCTTTTATCAATAACTGAATTTGTGCTTTATTCAATTTTGCAATATTTACCCCAATATTTGCATTAGCTACAGGATCAGCTTCTCCAACTTTTAGAGTCATTACATGGCCAAATGCCTTCTCTGTATCAATTACCACTGATTTCCTGTGGGGTGGGTACAAAGCCCATATCATCAATGATCCCTCATCAGTATTATACTTGGATCCTGCATATACTTTTGTCACCTTTTCCTTGTCAAGCTTGTGTGTAGCATGACTGTCCTTCAAGAAACTATCAAAAACCAATGCAGAGTTCAAATCAAGGCTAGGAAATATCATAACACCAGCACTCTCCAACATTTTCCTCCCCACTTCAGGAGTCATATTTGTCATTTCATCATCAACACACTTTCTCAATTGAGCCAACAATTGTTCCTCATTTCCTGAAGTAACATCATCAACATTCTCTCTAATTTCCTTCCCCTTCTGCTTGTACAAGAATGCCTTGAACTCTGGGGAATGTATAAACTCATCATCAGAGACAAATGATCTATATTCCATGTGCCTTGCATCAACATCACCACTTTCAATACTTTGTTCTCTAACTAGGCAGACATACTGCTGAGTCCTCATCTTGGATACCTTTTTTGGTCTATCCTGTGGCACATTAGCTCTTGGTGTTTCCTCATCTCCAGAAGACAATAGCTCAATATCCTATAGCCCCTGGTTATATCTTTCAACTACCATTTCTGCTTCATCTTCATCCAGATTCCTAATCATATCATCAAAAGGATAGGGTACATGCTGATACCCTCAAAAGTTAATGTAATCCTTTCTTTGGGTGA
>VDFB02389870.1:0-40580 GCA_007258455.2 Sequoia sempervirens
AAAACTACCTAAGTTAGCTCCAGTGCGAGAAAGGAAGGCAAGCTCGAGGGAAACAATCAATTACCCCTATAAGCAACTCCCTTCCTTCCAGACGAGGAGCAATACACTGTTGTATTCCTTCACCCCTGAGTAGAGAAGGTGGGTTCTCAGCTTTCCCTTTGACAAACTATTGCCTCCCACCCACCCCTAGGTACTTCCAGCCCACGGAGGATAGTCATTCATTAAGTAGGTAGGAAACTATTAAGAGGTAGGGCAGGAGGGACTCCCATCCAAACAATGTTGAGGCAGTGGACCCCAATGTTGAGTCGGTGCCCTAGTTGCCTTCATTGGCCCTACTCTTCTATAGGCAGTGTTTGAAGGCTATAGTTTTCCGTGTTCAGTGAAGGCAAGCTTTCTAGATAGGGTAGTCCCTACGGGCCTCCCACCCTACTATAGGAGATTAGTCGAGAGAGCCGGCATCAGCTATACAAAATTTAGCTAATGAGGAGATTAGCAGAGCTACCCGGCTACCCTAAACTCCCATCCAATGAAGCCTAACCACTTCCTTCTTTTTGTGGGGAGTTCTCTCTGCTAACCAGACCAACCCCACTGACCTGAGACATGCCTTTGGCACTGGGGGGGGTGGGAGGTAGATTATAGTTAGTTGCCCTTAGGTGGGGTTGGGTTACTTGGGAAAGAATAGAGTTTAGACTGACCTGCCTAACATTGATTCCTGCCCTAACTAGTTAACAATTCAATTCCCCTTCCATCCATAGTAGAACTATAATAAGGCATTTGGAAGGAAGGTGCTGGCACCCCCTCAGAGAAATTGTGAGGGCGGGAAGAGCATGCTTTCATTCATTTCTCTCGACACGGGGTGAAGGATAGGATGCTAGATAGGATGCATGGGCTCCTACTTTCACCATGGGCTCAGGAATTCAGGGAGGAAGGCAACTACATTAAATCTCATTCCAGTAATTCTGAAGGAAGGTCCGGAAGGAAGGAATTCAACTAGTTCTTTCTCGATCGATAAGGAATTCAAGTCCCTTATTATAGTTGTTCGTTCAACCGGTGCTTCATTGGAAGACTAGTTCGTTCAACCGGTGCTCGGATGGTTGAAAGGAAGGAAGGAAGGCAAGCAGCTATTTCTCAAGTTTCTATCCGGTTACCTACTTCTCGAAGGATTGTTTGGCTCCCTCGTGAGAAAGGGGGTGGGGAACGAGAAGGAAGTAACTCCTACCCATGCAGGGGTGAGGGAAACAAGTTAACAATTCCCCTAGTTGGAATTCCAACCCCATAGAATTGTAGGGCCAGCAACACCCCTTAAAATAGTAGGGCAGCTTGAAAACAATCTTAGCTCAGACCAAAGGCAACACCAACTCCAGCCCTATGGGGCGTTGGGATGGGCTCAGAGATAGTAATGGGCTCAGCTCAAATAGTAATGGGGAGATAGTAATGGGCTCAGCTTAGAAATGCTCTAACTACTTTAGCTAGCCTGGGCCCCATAGAATTTTAGGGAACTTAATCCATCCATCAACTAGACCATCCTTTGTTTGAGCATTCTGCCCATAGAATTGTAGGGGCCATTGGTTGAGATAAAGGATATCCCCAACGTGTTGAGAAGGCTGCAATCCGGGGAGAAGAATGAGATCCTTGTTCAACTGGAAAGTTGGATGGTTGAAAGGAAGGTTACCCACCCAAAGGTTGTAATTAACTTCCCCTCCCTCTAGGGAAGGTTGTAACTATGCCGAGCATCCAAGAATTGCCCTAAGGAAAATATGGGTGGTGGCGGAGCCAGGGGATTGGCCAGTGCCCCGTAGCTATTGGCTAGCCTAACTTGAGATAGTAGGATAGAATTGGGGTGGGTGGGAGTTTTTAGTTGTTCAACCGGTTCAATTTTCCTATCATTCACCCTCGGTCCATTCCCCGGGATGGAGTTCAAGAAAGTCAACCATATTCTCTACATAACATGCCATTCCCCCGGTTGATCGAGAGCTCGATCGGGGGTGAAGGCTGGCATATCCCATATGACTGTAACCTGAGCCCATTCATTTTGAGCTTTGGGACCGGGGGTGAAGGTAAGGAGGTCCGGTCTTTCTCAAAAATCTATTTTGTTTGGATGGACAATCTGGATATTACGTTCATGATTGGTCGGTGCTTCATTGGATTGGAGTGGAAGTGTGCTCTCCTGGGCTACCGCCTGTTACACCCCCTGTAAAGGATGGACCGGTTCGACTCCTGAGGGATCACAGTAGTTGTAGAGCGATAAGGTTAGGAGGTGGTGCGTGCTGGGCTCCATCGGTTAGGGGCCCCAATCAACCTGATCGATGGATGCTGATAGGCCAATCCAACTTCAAAAAGAGCTTTCATTTTCTCTGGTCCCATGGGGGTCAACCTGATGGTCAACAAAGGATGGCCACTTCATTGAACTAGCCAGCCAAACTAGAATATTGTTCCCTTCCTTTCGTCTTGAGCACTGGCCAATCAATCCAACACTGCCCTAAGATAGCCTTCGACACCGGGGGGCGGGAGGCCCCCTGGGAGGTAGATTATAGTTAGTTGGCCTTTGGTGGGGTTGGACCGACCTAAGGTGAATGGGTTGGTCCCGAAGGGTTGGTCGGTGGGGTTGTGGGTGAGGGATGCCAACATCAACTACTTTATCTAGCTCCATCAACATCAATTTCCAAAGTTAAGTCCAAATCGGGCAGGACAGAGGGAGAGCAGGAGGATTAGGGTTCGTGCGTCATACCCTGCTGTTTATAGTTAATTAACTACTCTTGATTTTGAGGACAGTTGGATGATGATTCTTCATTTGATGAGTTTCATGGATGACATTCATTAGTCCACCTTGACATGGTGACATAATTAGTTTGGTTCGATGATATGAATAATATAAAATATGGCTCTTGGAAAAAATAGGTTGAATGCAAATGAGGAACTTTGCAAGAATTTATTTATTTTGTCACGATTAAAAAAAATTGAGTTTTATTGTGGAGGGATCCAACATCCAACTATAAGTCAAAATTTAACATTCCTAGGCGACATGAATTTTGAAAACTACTCTACCAAAGTTTGGGATTTTTTTCTCTTAGGTCTCTTAAGAGATTTTTCTAGAACTATGTAGCTTTGAAGGATCAAGATACTTGGGAATGAAATGTGTCTCTAGCATTCACTTGTCCACTTCAACATGTTGACATAATCAGTTTGGCCCCACTATGTGAAGAATGTAAAAAAGAGCCATATTTGATAAAAATTGAGAGAGTTTATTGATGATGTAGGTATCTCCTAGAAGGATAATGGTACAATAAAAATGTATAGGTTAGACAATATCATCCATAATTTGCAGAGAAAGGATGTCCTAATAAATCTCTTATATCTAAAATTTTATTTCCCTCATGGAAATTCATCAAATTTTGATGAGGAAAATAATACCATAGCAAGGAGAAGTTTCCTAATGTATATTGGGCCATGAATGAATTATCCTAAAATTAATTAAGATTCATGGGTCCTTTAAGAGATTGAAATTAAGGAAAAATTCTACACTCATAATAGTCATGTCATGTCATGTCATATTGATTTCCATAAGATAAGGGATAGTCTTTTCTTAGATATCATTATAAATCATAGTGGACTAACTTGAGGATTCAACATAGTTATGTCACCAAAATCAAGTTCTTTAGAATGTTATCAAGTTACTAAATCTATCACCAACATATAGTGGTTAGTTGCATCCAAGAAGAATTCCTTCATGAACTACTTAAGCATTTAATTTCTTATGGCTTCAAGCTTGGATTTGGAGTATGGATTAACCTCAAGCCTATTTATTTATATTTAAATATCATTTTTTTGGCTTATAAGTTCATTGACCTCTTTTTCCTAGATGTATTAGGATTTAGACAAGGATATAAGGTTGGTATAAACTATCAACATATCTAGGTGAGGTATCACTATAACAATCATGACCTTCATCCCCGTCATAAAAACCAGGTCTATTGGCATAAGAGGAAGCACATGAATAAGATGACCTAGAATAACAATTAGACCTACATCTATTTTTTTATTATAACATGTTAATACTCAACCTTATTCATGCTTCAAATATCTTGCAAAGAAGAATATAGTCTACAAAGATAAGATTTGAAAAAAAATCATGCTACTTAATATGTTTTATTTTTTGTGTAAAATATGAACCAAAAATCCATATCAAACCTTAATTGTAATACCATAAATAAGAAAACCACCCGCCACAACTTCACATAGGGCTCAAGGAAAATAGTTGAATCATACTTTGTCATTGTAAATCTCCATAATAGCCAAAGGTGTGTGAAGTAATTTGACAGAAATCCATTAATTTTGATAAGACAACCAACCACCCATGGGGATTGATGAGACCTAAGAATGAATAGTTCTTGGCTTTAGTTTCATGTGTTTATCTCATTTCTACTAAACTTCAAAAGACATTTTCAAACCTTTTTCATATACTTTAAAGTATTTCAAAGAATTTAAGGATGATATATTATTTTAGTGAATAGATGTGTGAACTTTGAATTTCTATGAGGTTTAGTAGAATTTCATGATTAATCATAGTTTCTAATAATGAAAAAATACTTAAGGAATAAAACTAACCCCTGTAGTGAGGAGCTTTTCAACCCTCAACAAAAGGATAACAATTAAACACAACTATAGGAACCAACTAGCTACAGTATGTGCATATTTCTAGAATAATATGTAGTCAATGGTTTTAGGATGTGAACACAGATATCTATGCGTCACTCCACATTTTCAATAAACTATGGAGGAAGAAGTTTGTTCTAACAAGGATAGCAGTTATAATGAAGACTACCTTATTAAGAACGCTTCTGTTATAATAGTCTTCTTGATTTTTGTAGAATCCTTATTAGATTCTAACACTTCTACTTCCACCTACTTTTATGTTTCTGTTAAGATAAAGGATTAGTCCTCTTCCTATTTTCTTGGAAGAGTTGTCAGTTGCTTATATTCTGTTTATAGTTTTTGAATAACAAGACTCTCACAAACCCTATATATGGGGATATTCTTTGAGAAACCATAGCTATATTTTTTCATGAAACTAGATTGAATATTAGATTGAATACATTTTGTTCAAAGTTTTGTATACATTGGATTACAATAAGAAGAATAGTATTGTTGCATTACTTTTTGAGTTATTCATCGAAAGGAGATATTGTGGAATGTAGTAACTCAAGAAAGGGCCACTTGAGGTATTGTATCATCCACGTTAGATTATATGGTTAGTTATATCTTTAATTATATTATCTGAAGTATAGTTTCTAGTTTACATTACATTAATTGTTATGTTATCATTTCTGAAGTGAAGTCTCTCATTTACAATTTTGTTCAATGCTATTAAATTAATTAGTTAAATTAGGTTATGCTGCAACATATAGAGTCACTAGTTACAATCCATGAATGATAAGTACCTGTAGTAGTTACAATAATTAGCAATTACTTACCTTGTTATTTTATTAGGAATTAATTTCAATTAACTCCATCTTTTAGATAAGTTTCCTTTTGTTCAATCCCTATACTCAGTCGATTTAGGAAGCCTAGGATTCTTAACTATATATATAGTGTTGCTAAATTATTTTTGGATTTTGATTTATATCCTTTTTCCTTACTAATAGCGCAACAAGGGTCTTCCCATCCCAAAAAGTAACACTTCCATTTTTTGCATCAACATTTCGGATCACACTCTGTGATCCATCATTAGGATGAAATAGAGAGGTCAAGAAGAAAAAATGATAAGTTTGTAGACCAAAGACTAGATATAAGGAACAAAGAAGAGGAATTGGTAAAGGGTTATGCAAGAGAAACAAGATGCAAAAATTAAAAAAAAGAAAGGAAGAAATAATTTTTTTAAAACACCTTAATTACTCTACAAAATAATCAATAGAAAACAAACAAATAAAATAAAAATAAAAAGACTAGAAGACATATAATAAAAGAAACTAAAAGAACAAAACAACAAGATTTATAAGAAAAAACAAAATTAAAATAAACTAAAATAAAAGGTCCTATAGAAGTTGAAAAAATAAATTTCCAAGAGACAACCTTAATTGCCTTATGCATTTTTTATTAGCAATTATTTTTCAAAATATTTTGATAAAAGATTTACTAAATATTAACTAAATCCAAACAACCTATACTAAAAAGGAAAAACAACAAATATTTAATATAAAAATATATAATAGAAGATATTTTTTTAATTAGCATAAAAACAACAATCAAAAGGATAAAAGACAATAAACAAATATTAAAATTTATATAACAAGAGAAATTAGCACATACTTTTCTAGAAGTCAATTTAGATTCTTCTTACTTTAATATTTTTTTTTAATTTTAATTTTAAAAGCTTATAAAATTAAAATAATAAAATATAAATTAAGGTAAGAATTAAGGACTAATAAATGAAAAAAGAAAGAACATATTGTAATTATAATAAAAAGAACCAAAAGATAGATAAGGATGAAAACAAAAACAAAAATAGGAACAAGAATACAAGATAATGAGAACCCAAAAAAGAACAAATTAGAATAATTTTTTTTATTATATAAAAATTAAAAGAAAAACAAAGATATAAAAGGAAGAATGTGCAGTTGGGGCAACACCATTTAATATTGTAGAGTATGTGACTATCAAGGAAAATTGCCATTTGGAGATGGTTTGTGTGTTGTATTGAAAGATGCGTTTGTAGACACGTAAAGGGAAATTGTAGTTAGACGATAGAGCATCAAAAATTGCGTACTTAGGCTGGCATGTGGTCCATATTGATTGCTCTGATGGCGTGGTTGGGAGAAAATTAAAAATTTGATGGTGTGACATCTATATTCTGCGAGTTGGATGGGCATGATGGAATTGTGCCTTATTACTCCTATAATTCTTATTTGGGGTCATTATGGTGAGGCAGGTGTGATATGAAGGCGACATTTGGCTAGTCTATTCTGTCTTGCGTCATAATCTCACACACTTCGGAAGGATCAGATTGTCCTATTCATACAGGCTGGCTTGCAATCCCGTAACAATTTGTTATATATTTGTGAGGTCATTGTGTGGATTCATTTAGAGGTTAATCTGGTTGCGACACATCGCTTAATTGCTGGAGGAGATAAAGTTGTTGTTAGGATGTCTTTAGAAACCGACATTGGGCCTGTTAGCTCTCAAAAGCAGTAGGCGGAATGCTCAAGGCTACCAATCTCTTGATCGCTTTGGGAGTAACAAACAAGGTGAGAGGCTCAGCCTTCTATTAACAGGTGTTGCTAGACCTGGGCACGTGTACCTTTGAATTGAGCGAGACTTATCTTGTGATTCTCTTCAAATGCTTTTATCTGTGTGATATTGATGAACAAATGAAGTCAAACTTATTAGCAATCTTCAATCTATTCTAAAATGCTTAATTAATAGATATAGAATTAGTGAATTCAAATAAATGAAATACTAGAAGTGCCTTATTGGGTGTCCCGAAGTCAAGTAAACAGTAGGCAACATTACGGCGAGAAAATCAAATTGTAGGCATATAATCTGTTCCTGGCAGCCATAAACAATGCAGGATTATGATTACTAAGCTCTACTTTAAGAATCCAGATGAATCTCCCTGATTACTATGATCAACGAAAAGGATTTAATCTCTACTTGAGAGAACCAATTGATTAATCACACAAATACATCAAATGTGCATTGACAAACTGAACATAAACTTGTTATGTCAATTTAAACAACCAGAAAGAATCAAATTGGAGACAGCTTCAGCAATACTTTTCAATAAGTTCAACATACAATTGACACCAAAAATAACCGGCCACACCAGCTAAATTTCATTGGAATCGCCATTTGAAAACATGCACATAGTCTCCGATAAGAGAAAGCTATTCTAATGTAGCCATTCCTAATCTACTGCTTCTAATCTAAAATCTAATGATTAATTACATTCAGGAGAGCCCATTTATATATCAGCATCAGGAAAATAAAACATATTGAAAATCCATGTCGGCCCCCCACAGAATTTGGGCTCAAAATCATGTCGGCATCCAATAGTATTGAGAAATCTTCATATGTCGGCCCATAGTGTTTGAACACTGCTTTTATTCACCATCCAATCGCCAAGACTTCCCCGTAGGCATGCCAAAGGCAATATATTGCTGATCTTCCCCAGTTCTCTGTGTTTTGTGTTATTCGCTTTCACCGTGACCAACTGTTCGCTACGCCGAAGTCAAGAAGTAGCCTCATGTCTCCATTGTGTTTCGCCAAGACCCTCTGCCGTCAGTGAGATATCACAACGAAAACCTTTTGTCATACTGAGAGCACACATGTGTTACATTTATTTCAGTCGCCGAGACACAAGAAAATGTCTTATCGAAAAGAACCCCTTGTTTCGTTTACTATCGCTGTGAGATTTCGATATCGGCGAGGCCTCACATAGAATACTTCGAGTCATACCGAAAGCCCTCGTGATGACTTATGTTCACCAAGACAACACTATTTTCATACTGACAAAGCTCCATTGATAAAGCATGTCGCCATGACATATCACTCTCGAGGGGACCCTAAATAGACATCATTATGTTTCCCCAAAAGTCTCCCTTTATATCAAGTCGTTGTGACAAATTTATACTCCTGTCGATAAGCATATTTGATCCGCTTGATTTACTATCGTTGTGGCATATGTTGCATCTCGCCGATGAGCCAATCTGCCTCATGTATTTCACTATAGCCTCCAACCCTTGGCGAGACATCTTGTAGAGCATTTTGTTACACCGAAAGTTCCTTTATCTCCCGAGTCGCCGAGACAACAGCAAACTCTCGCCGACAAAGTCCCCTTGCACTCCATCGGCGAGACCGAAGGTCACTCATCGAAACCTCATGCCGATATCACTAACTCTTACCGATATGCCACTCAGTTGCCCGTCGGGGAGACATATACACCTCGCCATGACCCTATATTGAAAACACAACTCTCGCCGATATGATCATTTTGCACACTGTCGGTGAGACTATAAGATACCGTTATGATATTTCACCGAAAACAAAAACCTTTTCTGATAGAGCCTTTCAAATGCCTTTCGACAAGACATTAATATTTCGCTATGACCTTCACCCGAATATGATTCTTATGCCGATAGATGTCTTTTCTGTCGCCGAAACACAAGATATGTCCTGCCAATAGCCTGCAACAAGAATTAGTGAAAAATACATGGGTCGGGGAGACATTCACTCTGTCATGCCGATATGGATAATATAATGAAAGACCAAAGACTAGATGGATTTCAAATGGATCACATGACAGAATATAAGCAAAGCAACAAAAGGAAGGGATTTTATGCTTATGATGAGGATTTCAGTTTGGAAACTCATGAATACAATTGACTGTAAAATTTTCAAAATTTCATAGTTCTAACAGTGGCTCCATCTAGGGATGAATGATAGTAAGATCATTGCAAGGGTCCATAATCTTTGGGTGAGCAGACCAGACACAAAATGAGCAAACTGCAAATGGACAAGAGACAGATGGAATGAATGCAAAATGAATGCAAGATGGAGGTGAATGCAAAATGGAAATGAACTAGAACCTTAAACTACTGTGCATGGAAAAGAAATTTAGAGAGGATACATAAGAGTTGTCCATGCACTAGCAACCCTCAATCCTCTATGTTTCAATTTCACCTTTCCTGAGCTGTTACAATCTAAAACTCAAACCAGGCTTTCCCCTGTCATACACCTAGTTTTGTGTTGAGTTCATCAAATTCTTCCTGAAGATACTCATGCAATCTTTCCTATCACTGTTATTGCAAGTTCTTAGAGTATCATCATGCTCGGTTTGGCCCAAAATCCCTGCACCATCTTGTAGTTCAAATTCTTCGACATCTTGGGACAAACCCCTGTTATTTTCAACATTCAAGATGCATGCATATGAAATACAACATTCTTTATTATCTTTCTCATTGTCATGCATAATAAAGCATTCTCCAAGCTGTATTAAAATTTCACAATCAAAGTGCCTCTCTTGAGAAACAAAAAATTCTGTCAGACCAACATTGTCTGAAACAAGCAAATCTGAAACCCTTTGCACTTCTTTGATAGCCCTATGACTCAAATCTTCACTATTAAGCATATATGAACCAATCAAATCTGGAACATTATCATCCTTGGTATGCAGACAAATGTCTTCTCCACATGAGTTAGAAATTTCAAAATCACATACCTCCTTTTGGACAGACACATGCATTTGGTCAACCTCAAAAGTTTCACCATCAACTTGAGAAAGGCACTGAGAATCATATGAATCATTGCACAAAAATATTTCACTGTTAAAACAAATGTAGGCTGGACACAAAACCTCAAAATCACCCTGATGTGTATATCTCTGATATTCAAGAGTTAGTAAATCTGAAATTTGCTCACAGCTGAGTAAACAAGTTTCCACATTTTCATTATTATAGTCATACTCATCACTTTTGTCATCATCAAAAAGAGGCCCAGGATCATAAGAGAATGAAAAATAACCAGCACAGTCACTTGTTCCATAACTTGACACATCACTTTGTTTATCTAAAAATACCTTTTGCTCAACATTAAGTGCATCTGAAGATACCTGAAATTCATTCTGGGGAAAATCTTTGCAAAAAATTATCTGATCCTCTTTTAAAACTTCATCATAAAATGGGCTTAAAATTTTTTGAAAGTCACTTTCAAGTGTACAAACCTCTTTTTCATCGAATGTGTCTTCATAGCTTTCAACTGCAATCGGAGGTATTATTAGTTCACTGCCAAATGGACCCACATTGTCCATTGCTTCTTCCTCTTGATCACCACAAGAACTGCAAGAGTCACCCTGCTGTAAATCAGAATCCCCAAGTTCCTCAAACTCTTCATCACTGTGACATGATACACAATCCCCTTCTACTTCATCTTCCAATTCATCAACATGGCAATTTTTGAGATCATTATAGTTATTTTCTTCATATGTTGATGCATTCTCTTCTTCATCATCAAATGTATCATGGCACTCATCTGTAGTAGAAGGTGTTATCTGTTCATTATTAAATAAATCAATACCTCCTATTTCTTCTTCATCCTGATCTTCATAAGAACTACAAGAATCACCTTGCTGCAGATCAAGATCCACAGGTGCATCATCACAATCTGAATACTCTCTAGATCCATCATAACACACTGCTTTCCCTGTCACAATCTGTTAAGCAAGAGAGATATTTTGTACCTTCATCTTCATCACAGGAATCATACTGACTTGCATATATCTCATCTTCAATTGGATGCATTGTTTGATCAATTTCTCTATACTCATTGGAAATACAATCATTGGAATCAACATAGATAGTGTTCTCATACCTTTTCTTTTCAATAGCATTAATGAATTTATTCACATGATCTCGTGCAAGCTGTACTGATGATTCAAACCAATTGGTTGATTCAGGCTCCCACACTCTTACAAATTGCTAAACAAACATGACCCTTGTTGGCCTACAATGAGAAGGTAATTGTATACAAATATCTATCATTCTATTGTACAGAGAACCCAAATCTTCCCCCTCATACAGCCTTATGTCAAAAAATGCATCCAAGGGGGAAAATCTGCACTCTGATTCTGTGATGGAGTCCTGGATGTCATAGGAATCATTCTGACCTGCATTTGTCTCATCTTCCATTGGCTGCATTACTTGATCAATTTCTCCATCCTCATCTTCATATTTTTTTTTATCTACAATATCAGCCCATTCAACTAGTTGATCTAAATAAATTGGTATGTATGATTCAGGCCAATTTACTAGGTTTGGTCATACACCTTCATGAACTGCAGAATGATGTCAGATCTACTAGGTGGGAATCTAATAGGTATTTTCCTGCAAATATCCATCATTCTGTGGAGCAAAGAGCGCCCGGATTCTCCTATATATCTCTTTATACCAAGAAAGTCATCCAATAGATTTTTGAAATATTCATTAGACTATTGGTTTTGATACATACCTTGCTGCAAATTCTAACCGGAATCTCCAAGTGAATCAGAACTGTGCTGCCCTTGACATTGATCACATTGACATTCTTGATAACTTACCAATTGCATTTGACACTGATCACATTGGCACTCTTGATAACTTGCCAATCTTTGTCCAGGAGAGACAGGATAAACACTTACTTGCCTTAATGGTTGTGGAGAATAAGTGCTCTGTTCTGCATGATATGTGTTGCCTCCGTTGTAGAAATTTCCATTTGCTTAATACTCCGGGCACTTTCGAGAGGGCCAACACCTTCCATTTATTTTCGAAAATGTGCAGGAATTCTCCCCAATTGTAGCGAGTTTGTTGGTCCCGATTCGCGACCTTTTCAGCACCCATTCTTCTATTTCCTTTCTCTGAGACTCATATAGTGCTTTGACCTCCTCAAAAGTTAAAGATTCATAATCAACTTGAGGAGTGTCATGATCAATAGGTCCGCCCTGATTACCCTCCATTTTTAGATCATTGAGGATCTTTTTCCTATCATATTTGAACAAATGCAATGTTTCTTTCAGAGTTACCACCTACTTTTCCAAAAGTAGGAAAATGATTACTTTTGATCTTTTCCCCAGCGGAATCACCCCTTCTGAATCTTCTCAAATTATAACCTTTTCTTTAATGGCTCTATAATGTGGTCTTCAACCAAATTTTCTGATATGTTTCCCCAACAGAGTCACCAATTTGTTAGCTCTCAGCGGTGGAATGCCTGAGAGGCGCGATCTCTTGATGCGCTTTGGGGTAATAGACAAGGTCAAGAGAGTTCAACCTTCTAAGCCAGTCTTTTGCCCCACAGACCTAGGCGGTGTACCTTTTGAATTGAAGCGGACTTATCTTGTGATTTATCGCCACGAGAAATGCTTTGTCTAATGGCAAATGGCGGTGAATAAATGAAGTCAAACTTGATAGCAATCTTCTGATCTAAATCCTAAAATGCTTAATTAACAGATGTAAAGAGATTAAGTGAATTCAAAATGATGAAATGTAGAGGCCAGTGCCTTGTTGGGTATGTAGAGTCAAATGAAACAGAAGTGAGCAACTTATTCTGGAAAAAAAATCAAATTGTAGGCATATGATCTGTTCATAACTTGTATAAACAATGCAGGATTATGATTACTAAGCTCTACTTTAAGAATCCAGATGAATCTCCCTAATTATTGTGATCAACGAAAAGGATTTAATCTCTACTTGGGAGAACCAATTGATTAATCACACAAATACATCAAATGTGCATTGACAAACTGAACATAAACTTGTTATGTCAATTTAAACAACCAGAAAGAATCAAATTGGAGACAGCTTCAGCAATACTTTTTAATAAGTTCAACATACAATTGACACCAGAAATAACCAGCCACACCAGCTGAATTTCATTGGAATCGCCATTTGAAAACATGCACATAGTCTCCGATAAGAGAAAGCTATTCTAATGTAGCCATTCCTAATCTACTGCTTCTAATCTAAAATCTGATGATTAATTACATTCAGGAGAGCCCATTTATATATCAGCATCAGGAAAATAAAACATATTGAAAATCCATGTCGGCCCCCCATAGAATTCAGGCTCAAAATCATGTCGGCATCCAATAGTATTGAGAAATCTTCATATGTCAGCCCATAGTGTTTGAACACTGCTTTTATTCGCCATCCAATCGCCAAGACTTCCCTGTAGGCATGTCGAAGGCAATATATCATTGATCTTCCCCAGTTCTCTGTGTTTTGTGTTATTCGCTTTCACTGTGACCAACTGTTCGCTACGCCGAAGTCAAGAAGTAGCCTCATGTCTCCATTGTGTTTTGCCAAGACCCTCCGCTGTCGGTGAGATATCACAACGAAAACCTTTTGTCATACCGAGAGCACACATGTGTTACATTTATTTCAGTCACCGAGACACAAGAAAATGTCTTATCGAAAAGAACCCCTTGTTTGTTTACTATCGCTGTGAGATTCCGATATCGGCGAGGCCTCACATAGAATACTTCGAGTCATACCGAAAGCCCTCGTGATGACTTCTGTTCGCCAAGACAACACTATTTTCATACCGACAAAGCTCCAGTGATAAAGCATGTCGTTGTGACATATCGCTCTCAAGGGGACCCTAAATAGACATCATTATGTTTCCCTGAAAGTCTCCCTTTATATTGAGTCGCTGTGACAATTTTATACTCCTGCCGATAGGCATATTTGATCCGCTTGATTTATTATCGTTGTGGCATATGTTGCATCTTGCCGACGAGCCAATCTGCCTCATGTATATCGCTATAGCCTCCAACCCTCGGTGAGACATCTTGTAGAGCATTTTGTTACACCGAAAGTTCCTTTATCTCCTGAGTCGCCGAGACAACAGCAAACTCTCACCGACAAAGTCCCCCTGTGCTCCATCGACGAGACCGGAGGTCACTCGCCGAAACCTCATGCCGATATCGCTAACTCTTACCGATATGCCACTCAGCTGCCTGTCGAGGAGATATATACACCTCGCCATGACCCTATATTGAAAACACAACTCTCGCTGATATGATCATTTTGCACACTGTCGGTGAGACTATAAGATACCGTTATGATATTTCACCGAAAAAAAAAACCTTTTCCAATAGAGCCTTTCAAATGCCTCTCGACAAGACATTAATATTTCGCTATGACCTTCACCTAAATATGATTCTTATGCCGATAGATGTCTTTTCTGTCGCCGAAACACAAGATATGTCCTGCCGATAGTCTGCAACAAGAATTAGTGAAAAATACACGGGTCAGGGAGACATTCACTCTGTCATGCCAATATGGATAATATAATGAAAGACCAAAGACTAGATGGATTTCAAACAGATCACATGACAAAATATAAGCAAAGCAACACGAGGAAGGGATTTTATGCTTATGATGAAGATTTCAGTTTGGAAACTCATGAATACAATTGACTGTAAAATTTTCAAAATTTCATAGTTCTAACAGGGCCTGCCACACTAATTAGATTACAAATCACAGGTAGGAAAATGGCATTTTGTGGCTCAATTATAGACCAACACCTCAAATGCATGCTCAAGAAATATGACACCCTCATATTGGTGGCAATAAAGATGGTGTTGGGCAAGGGATATATGGAGGATGAGGAGAACTATAGAGTTGGCTCCAATATTGCCTCTAGGTTTCTGGCATCTTTGTTGGACATCAGGATGGCTAAGAGGGAGGCAGAATTGGTGACAAGGAGGCTCTTTTATGCAAACCTGTTTGTGGGCATGGAAGGAGTGATCTACGTGGCTTCCCCTAGAATGGGCATTCCACACTAGCGTGACATGCATCTACTTTATGTGCAAAGTGAGGTAATAAAATATTACCCCTTTATACTTGACTTGAAAGGTATGGCTCTAGTTGAGCACAGAGAGTTCGCGACGGTCAGGGTGGACTATTTGTTAAGGGAACTCAAACCCCTCCCCTCTCAAGCTGGTCATTGGGTGTCATACTTCAGGGCCTTTGCCCGCACAAATGGGTTTCTGATTTCTAGGGAGTCGGGCAAGTGTTTGGATGGGGTTTGGGTTTGGTCTTTGGTTTATGTGTTAATTTCTCTTTCTATCTACGAATGACTATGGCGGTTGGTTGATGCTTCAGTGTAGGTGTATTTCCTTCCTTTTCAATTTGGGGTGGTGCTATCTGGTTCTTTTGCAAATTTTGGTGGTGGGAACTAATGCTTGCAAATTTTGATGGGTCTTTAACAAGCAAATTTTGGTGTTGTTTGGGTGATGGTTGTAGGTTTTTTGTAAATTTAGTCTACCTGCATAGTAGACGAATTGTAATATCTTTTGCAAATCAACTAACTTATGTATCAAAAAAAAGGAAGAAAGAGAATAATAGAATATATTTAAAAGGGAAGGACCCAATATTATAATTATAAATTATAATTTTTACAAGATCAAAGATAAAGGAATGGACCAAAAGACAAATAGAATAAAATTAATAAACCAGAGAACACGAAACAAAAAGATAAAATAGGAAGAAAGAGAATGAACAAAGAGCCTAACTAGGAACACAATACAAGCTAATGAGAAGCCAAAAAATTACAAAATCGCTTACTAAATAATCACCAGACACCCCAAATTTAACCAAAATTAATAAATAAAAAGAAAGCAAAAGGCGAAACAAATGTAGGGAGATTATTACTTCAAATTTGACATGGGTTATTCATGATGGTAAGAATGCTAAATTATGAAATGATTTTTGGAATGGTTTTGAGGCCTTGGAGGGGAGAAGTGATTTATTTGATGTAAGATCTTATTTATCAAAAAATTGGTATTTATAAGTTGAAAAATACTTTGAGATCAATTTGGTTAACAACTTGCCTCTTGTTAAACGAAAGTATTTTTCCTTATGCCTCTTCCT
The DNA here is from genome assembly GCA_007258455.2 of Sequoia sempervirens. Lineage (NCBI taxonomy): Eukaryota > Viridiplantae > Streptophyta > Pinopsida > Cupressales > Cupressaceae > Sequoia > Sequoia sempervirens. The sequence continues at coordinate 16,398 of VDFB02389870.1, forward strand.
TGATGCTAAAAAATCCATCATGAAAAACATTCTTTGTGAAAGAAAAATATTTTACAAAAAGGATGAATTAAGGTCATTGGGTTTAAAGCCTGGTGGATATTCAATTAAATAAGGCTATAACAATAATAATTGCTTCCTTTTATCTAGAGTTTGGCTTCAAAATTTGTGTTGGGAAAATCATGTCTTCCTAAGGCTAGGTCTTTTACTTGGGTGGTGCAAAACAAGATTTTAATTGGGGAAACATTGGCAAATTTTGGTATTGTGAACGTTTAAAATGCCTGTTATGCAAAGTAACTAGGGAGTCATTAAACCATCTTTTCCTTCATTTTAATTTTTCCTCCAAATGTTTGGATTGACTTTGTGATCATCTTTAATGGAAGAGTGCTTGTCTTAATACTCTTTTGCAAATGTTCTAAAGCTAGCTTATCCTTTTCCAGAAATCTACCTTTAGATGTTTATGGAAGCTTTCTCCCTCTCTTCTCATTTGGCACATATGGTGAGAGAAAAATTATAGGATCTTTAGAAATATCGAGTGCTCTTGGGATGGTGTGATTTTAAATTAGAGTTAGTGATATGTGAAATAGTGATGCATTATATTCTCTCTAATCATAAAAAGTTAAAAATTTCTCTTCTTGGGATAAATTTATCATTCAAAAGTTTATCTTCTTGGGATAAATTTATCATTCAAAGGTGGACACTTTGGAAGATCCCTCCCCCTCGGTGCCATCAGTAGTAGGAATGCTATTAACAAATTATAGGTGAAATAGATTCCACTTTGTTTTAGCTTTATTAAAGTTAATTTTGATGGGACCTTCAAGGGTAATACAAGACCCTTAGGGACTGGATGTATGATTTGGGATCATGAAGGTATAATATTACTGCAGCTAAGAAATTACCCTGAAATACATGGTCTTTCCATGGAAATTAGGTTACCAATAAGAGAAAAATTCTCCAAGGTAGTGATCAAAGGGGACTCAATGTTAGTCATTAATGCTTTCGTGAGGCTGATGGTGTTGCTGATAGATTATCAAACTTGACATTGGTTAAGGATTTGGATTACTTGGAAAGCTCAGACATTGGTGATTGAGATGACATTAATCTATCCATGGTGGTTCAAAATGAGATAGGGAAAAATTTTGACGGCTTGGCCTCCATATTGGATGATTCCATCGTGTTAGCATTTTGATGTTGACTGTGTGGTCTCATCATTGTTTTATTTTTAAAGTGCAAGTATAATATTTCTGCCACAACTTTATTTGACATGATTTGTGTTAATTTTCTAGTATTATTTGGTAGTTTTTCCCTTGTGGTAACCTATATTCAGCCATTTTTGTTATCCCTTTCTTCTCTGGAAGTTTTTTTGGAGAGCTATACCTTCAACCATGGTGAGGTTCCCGTTGATGGTATTTTTTATAAAAATGATCTACCAAACACTTCAGTCTCTCTTTTGGTTCTTCTCACTATGAAAATGGGCCTGGTCCGTGATTTTCCTTTTGAATCCCTTCCATGACTAGATTTTATGAAGCTTAAATCGGCGAGGAGCTATTTTTGATGGCATTCAATCTGTTTAGTTCCATCCATTTTCTGTTCGAACATGCTAAGGAAGGTTTACATCTTGAGGTTCCCATTTTACCTACTTAGTTTGAGGCTGCAAGCTCTAGTGGGAGCTGTGTAGGTTGATTTTTCTCTGTTATAATACTTCCTGTAAATATGATATGGATTTTTGGTCTGTCCTTTTGATATCCCCTGTTGAGGTGATGAACTATATATGAATTGTAATATTTTTGTATTAAATAATTGAGTGGCTTTGCCTCTTTTATTTATTAAAAAACTATTGTTGTTTCATAAAAAAATCTTGAAAGAGCTAGGCTTTGTACAATATCTGATGCTTCCTTTTATAAAGAAAAAGAGGAGCTAAAAATATTCAATTATCATGAGTTATCTGTAGTCAAGACTTTCATGCAGATATTCATAATTTTAGATCATATCCAAAAATAGCTTTTTAACTCCAATCTTGAAAAGTTAACACATTCATTACATTATACAAGTTCATGCATAACTCTAAACTATTACTTAACCATGTCTAAAATATAGGAACCACTTTATATGATGAGCGAGCCATTTTATATCAAATCTTTACTAAATTAAAAATAAAATAATTAATGGCTCATTATGCTAAACATATAATTTCTAGCTTGATGCTAAAATTATTCAAATTTAAATTTATTTTATGCCTTCTAGTCAATGTAAGCCTTCAAGAACTGTCCAACATTGAAGGACCATCCAAAAAATCTTCCTTGAACTTTGAGTCTTCATATATATTTTATGAAAAATATAGCTAGTTACTAACATCCACCAAATCTTTATCTAGACATTTGAAGTCTGAATTGAGTTGCATCAGCTAGTCTAACAATTTCCCATCTAGTTTGTGTCTCAATCCCTCAACTCTATCCTTCACAACTTGTTGAATCTCATGTGTAGATTTAATTTCATGTTATTTCATATTAACTAAGTCAAGATTGATAATTAAATTTATGAAGTCTTCAAAATTATCCATAACTTTATCCAAATCTTCTCGTTCTTTGAGGATCTTTTGTATGTACTAGGCAATCAAGTCTCTCCTGAATGTTGTTATTTTTATAATTTTCTCAACAAAACTTGAATCACTAGCTTGCAAAATTTTATTATTAACTAACTCCTTGGGATAAATTTTATTTACCTCCCCAATCAAAGGAAGATTTTTCTCATACAAATCATCCTCTTTCCTCATACGATCATAAAACTAGCCCACATTTTAATTTAGTTGATATTTTTTTATGAAATTTGTATCCAAACTCAATTTGTTTGCATTCCTTAGCAAAAAATGTGTTTACCCAGCTGTCCGAAGCTTGCATTTTCTATTTCATTTCCTTCAATGTATCTACAACAACCTTAGAAATTAAGATTGGGGTATCAATTGAAACATCGTCTCGAGATTTGATTAGAGTTATCAAACTTTTAATAAAGTCTTTAAGCTATTGTAGTTGTTCTTTAAGTTCTTTGTTTGTTTTCTATTTTTTATCCATTCTGAGCTTTAAAGAATCAACAAATCTATCCAAATATCTAATATTTTTCTCCCTTGTTTGTTTACCTAGTTCAATTTGAGTAGCCTAAAAGTCCCAAGAAGTCATATCTTGAGCATATTTATCAATTATAATAGTTGCTATTTTAAAAATCCTTTCCATTTTATAATTCATTTGGATGGTCAAGAGGAACTTAGATGCCTTCTTGGGTCTGTCCTTACTAATCATTGCTATCATGCCTCTAAATCCAAAGGCTTTAGGATAAAAGTACAAAGATTAGTCACACTTTTATAAAGGAAACAACCAACACATATTCAAATTTTTAACTTCAATCACTAAAAAAATGACATATATGTTTTGAATTTTGAAATGATGTGAATTGATAGAATGTGTATTTTTTAGTTTATTTTATGTTTATATTTTTTAAAAATAATTAAAAAATTGTTTGAATATATATTTTTTATAAAATTGGCACTATAATTTAGTTATTGATAAAATGCTAAAAAATTAAATTAAATGGGACATTGCTCTTTATATATTAAATTTTATTATTTTCCCTTCAATTTTTTGTGTATTTATAACTTGAAACTTTAGTGCATGGATTTCGTTTTTACCAATTTTGATAAATATATATTTTTAAATAAATATTAAAAGTGTGTGCATTAAAAACACAAATGTTTCCATGGGACACCATCTTTTCTCTTAACCATTTATCCAAAATAGGAAAAAAATTATACCATCTTGACATAGAATCTTTTATCTAGTGCATCATATTTTTTTCAGTTCTTTTAATAAATTTTATGATTTTTTCTTGACAAGATAATCAACCTTATATTTTGGCGTTGATAACCTACTTTTAATAAAAATAAAACATAAAATATAAATAATAATTAAATATTAAAATATATATATTTGAAAAGTAATCTTATAGATCTACAAAAGGGTATTTTAATATATATTTTTAAATATTATTTACATGAGTAGGATTTGTTGAAACATCAAGATTTTTTGAATAATTTTACTTTTTGATAAATTGGCCTTAAAGTGGTGCTACATATGTAATTGGTGAATAATTTTAGTTGGAAAATTTGTGACCATATCTAACCTAGCTAGAATAAATCTAGCTAGATTATATGTTTGACCAAAATTGATTTTTAGTTAGAAATGGTTAAATTGCTTAAATTCACTTGTGTTGACAAGTTGGTCGAAAGTGCATGACACAATTTTATGCTTTTACCTGTATTTAGATATTCTTTCTATTGGTAGAAAAATTCAACTTTAACCAACTTGGCCTAATAGGGGCATTATGTATTGTTATATCAATGATGGACTGTTGTTGTTGTTGTTGTGGAGGGGAACTTGGAAGAGTCTACATTGGTTACTACAATGAAGGAATTGGAGGAGATTACATTTTATATTGCTTAAATTCCACTTGTGACATCTCTTGTTGTCTTATTTCATCATTGTTATCCCTTGTATCCTCAACTGATAGTGTCTCTTGTTGAGAATCTATTCTACTTGAAGGATATTGAGGAGTTTGTAGGATTTTTTCTCCCCTTTCTAGGTATTCTTCCACCTTCTTCACTAGTTCCTCATTTGTGGCTTTTGTTTCTTCTTTATCACTTTGCTTTTCTACTAATGATGATTGTACATGGGAAGTTGGCATTCCTAGAGGTGTTTTCTTAGGAGAGGGATTACTTTGTAAAGAAGTAGATGATAGAAAACCTACCATCTAGGCCTCTTATTAAAGAGGGTTTGAGATTCATGAAAATTGTTGGCTGATCAAGGTGAGCTTGCTATTATGGTGCTACTTTGAATCATGCCATAACTCCTACATCAACAACTTCTTTTATCTTTCTAGGCTTTTCAAATGTTTTCTTTAGTTTCTTTTCTATTTGATCTATTGTTTTTATTTTTATCCTTTTAAGTGTTGGAGGTGAATCTTTCTTTCTCTTTCTCTTCTTCTCTTTTCCCTTTCCAAACTTTTCCTTCATGACTTTTGAACAACCTAAATTAAAATTATTTACATTTTGAATAGTAATCTCTAGATTATTAGCTTTTGCAAAAATCTAATTAATCATAGGTAAGGGCATGACATCCATATTTTGGAGATCATAAGTGGGATTTAATATATTCCCATTTGTTAAATTAGTGGGGATATCCTCTCCAACATTCATGTCCCTCATTTCTCTGAGTGTTAATTAGTATAAGCTTATTTTTTTGACATCATAATAATTCTAGCAATCAACCCATAAATATTCCATGGTTTCCTTACACTCATACTCTGACCCAAAAAATTTATCAACTTTTCCATTAGGATCATATCCTACCCATGTATTATATGACCTCAAGTTCAAAAAAGATAGATCCTATTCACAGGCCTTGACACATACAATACTTAGAAAAGTATAAAAAACCCAAAGCAAAAGGAAATTGGACTTTTAGTTTGTGCTTATCTATAAATTTTTTCTAAATTTGTAGAATTTGGTATGTAAATTCAAGTGGGATAACCTTATTGCTACAAAATCTTGGGAGAAAGAAAGGTTATCTAGAAAAACCTAACATTTTAATATAAGTAGATTTAGGGAATTGGTCAAACCAATGTCCCCACCCAACTATCATTTATTTTTCTTCATCTGTAATTTTGATGGTGTCTTATCTTGCAAGAAAATAAATGACATATGATGCCATTATGAACTTCTTAGTTGCTTGGGCTATGGTTAGTTTTTGTGATAATTTATCACTTACCAATTGAGCCCAATCAATAAACTCAACATCCTTAAAGATCATATATCAAAATTGATACATCCAGGTGTGGTATGTCTTGGATTTTGTCTTACCCATGGCATTATTCATCAAAGTGATTATATCACCAACCTCCCCATAAAAATACCTTTTTTAGTTATTTGAGAATCTTGATGATATGTTTTATTTCCTTCATCAATCAAGAATTATTGAGATGCCTTATATTATGCTCTTCATGCTCAAATTCTAGGTAGGATTTATCTTTTGTCAATGTTGTCAAGGCTACCTTGAATGGGAGATAATTATCAGGTCAAGAGAAATATCTAAGACAACACTTCCATCAAGGTCTTTAGATGTCCTTGTATTGTGATCATAATCTTAAGTATGGGCTAGAATAATTTTAGGGTTTTGGACAATAGTAGGGAATCTCGCTATATGGGCTAATCCTGAATAAACAATGATTCTTGATTTGAGTGTTTCTCCATCCCTAAATGTTCTTTATCAGAGATATTTCAAGTCAAAATACCCTAAGTTAGTATTTGTGATGTCTTTTATGGTGGAGGATATCTTGGAGACCATTGGGAATCACAATAACTCATACACCATTGTGGTTAGAATCTTGTCAAGTTTCTCAATTTTGTCACTCATCTTGCATGTTAGCTAAAGAACCTAATAAATTTCCATTTTTGCATGATTTATCTATTACTTAGGCTTCTACAAGCTATAGGAATTTAAATGAAGTCTTATCTAGCCTATAATTTTTTTAAAAATAATCCTTGTGGATCCTAGGGGTTAAGCCTTTTCATTAATAAGTTGAGTGTTTTGAGATTCTGACAGGGTTGAGAGTTGGGTTGGAACTTGAACCTAGAAGCTACCAAAATATTAGGCATGCTTTAGGGTCATGGGGTAGACCAAGAACTTGGAACCTAATTCAAGTTTCCTATTAGGCCTTAGGATTCAATGGGAAATAGAGTTAAAGCCTTATGGATGGGAGGTAGATGTTAGGTCATGAGAAGAACTAGGAACTTGGAACCTAGTTATAGGTTCCTATTAAGTCTTGGCATCTAATAAGGAATTGATAAAAACTTTTTATGAGTGGGAAATAGGTGGTATGAAGAAATGTTGACTTGGGACTAATATTCCAAGTTTGTGGTTAAGTTTGAAGGTTGAGGTCCTCAAAAGAACTTGTGCAAAGATTTTATCAGGATTGAAAGGTGTGGATGAACAAGGAATAAGGACCTAAATGTCCAATTTCAAGGTTCCCTCTTAGACTTGAGGTCTAGAAGGGTAAAATTAATGACATGGGGTTTGGGTCATGAGGTGTTTAATAGAAACTATGAAATTAGGTTCTAAGATCCTATTGGGCCATGAGATCCAACCAAAAATAAAAGGTGTTGAAGGTGAAAAGAGGAGTGGGGAGCAAGAGTAAAGAAAGGCTTGGAAATTGGCTCTAAATCTTTAGGTCCTTGTTTCTTGGTTTTAACTAAGGCCCAAAAAGGCAAAGGGGAAGAATCGTGAGTGCAAGGGAAACAAGACTTGGGGGTCACGAGTTCAAAACCCCATGACACTAGTCAATTATAAACCATAGGTTATTAGTTATTTAACCCTTCAAATCCATACCTACAAGAACAAAAGAACTTGCAAGAACTAATATTAAACTACACAAACCCTAGGCTAATTAAAATCTAACTAAATAAACCCTAAACCATCAAGCCAAACCTTAGTGATATAACATAGAAGCAACATCACAACACAATATAAAACAAACCTACTACCTAAAGAACAAGGGTAAAAGCACAAACCTGTGTCACACTTTATAAAGGAATCGGCCAACAGCAAAAAAAATTCTGAACTTCGACCACATAAAAGTGGTCTTTATGTTTTGAATTTCAAAAAGGTGTAAACTAATAAAATGTAGAACTTTTGGTGTAGTTTATTCCTGTAATTTTTAAAATTTAAAAAAAAATTGTTTTTATTATGTTTTTATCAATTTAAGGACAAATTTTGGAATGCTGAAAATTTCATAAAAGAGTGACTTCACGGGCCGTCAAGAAATAAAATGAAAAAAACTTCATTTCTCCCTTTTTTTTTTTCCAAATAGGTAATTTCAATATCCTGTGCATGGAAAAAAAAATCACATTTTGATGTATATTTTTCTCGTAATAACGTTTTAAAGTCAAACATGTCAGAATTTGACAGTTTTCACGGGCCGTCAACTAATTTCAATTTTTTCAATCATTTTCAAAAAACAAAATATACCCTTTTGAAGTAGACTCTCTCCTCTTATGCCTCATATAATATTTAAAACATTTTAATAAATTTTACTATCATTTTTTTAATATCAAATCAGCCTCTTTTTTAATTTTTAAAACCTACTTGCATTATTTTAAAAATAAAAGATATCAAAACTAATCAAAATATTATAAAAATTATATATTTGGATTCTACACTTCAAGCTCTACAAAAGGGTATTTTTATTTTTTGCAAAAAAATCAATCTGACTAGAGAAATACTCTGCCAAAAATGAATGTTTCAAAAAAATTTGAAAAATGATGAGTACGCTGCCATGTAGGATGCCAACTACATATTTTCGGCCGGTAGGGTTTCGGCCGACCAGGTTTCGGCCGAAACCCTATCGGCCGGTAATGAATCGGCCGAAAAGTAATCGCTCGAAAAGTTATCGGCCGATAATTAGGGTCGGCCGAAACCCTACCGGCCGGTAATGAATCGGCCGAAAAGTAATCGCTCGAAAAGTTATCGGCCGATAATTACTCGGCCGAAAATGAATGATATAAAACAAAGTTATTTTTTTTCCAAATTTATCAAATTAAAAAAATTAGAAAATAACAAATATTTCGATTAAAGAAGATTTATTTCAACATTTTGGAAGGTTTATCATTTCTGAAATTTACAAGATGTATTTCGACGAAAAAAAAGGCATTTGGAGAAGAGGAGAAATATTTTTAAGGTGTATTGATCTTTAATTTATTTCATTGATTATGTTTTTTTATTGAAAATGCATTTGAAGTTTGTTTTCAATTTTTTTTTATTAAAATATTAACATCAAAGAAATATGTGTAGAAATATATTCATTATTCAATTAAAAATATTTTATGTTTTGCATGTTTATGTTTATTAAAAACTTTTGTTTAAATATTTTATGTTTATGTTTTGCATCTAGTTACAAGTTTTTTAAAATATTTATGCTATATTACATGTACATGTTTCATGGAAAGCTTATGTGTGTACAAATTTCTATGTAGGCAATCATTCAAATTTGAGTGTAATTTGTGATGGCAAATTGAAGGACTAGATCAAGGAAGTATGAATGAACACGAGTAAGACAAAGAAAGAGAAAAGCGGATGAAGGAACATCTACTGAACAACAACCCATGGAAAATATTGATGATCAAGGTGACGTACAGGTATAAGAACAAACTGAACCTAGTACTAATATAAATGTTTTGGACTATGGTATGGAAAATTTGATGGAGATGGATGAAGATTCTCTTTTCAATAATATTTCATCTGAAGATATGTTATCTGAAAGCACATTAAAATTACACTCTAAAAAAATATGGGATGAATTTTTTGAAGAGAAATCTTTAATTGGAAGAGCACAGTTAATTGCAAAGTTATTTAGACGAAAAGAAATGACCCCTATTTTGGAGTTGTTAGGGGTTGATAATAGGAAAAAGTCATCAGATTTAAAACAAACAATTGTTGAAAACCTGCAAGAAGCATTAAAATGTATTGAAAAGAAGAGTCGGTCTAGTGATTTAAGTGCTGCACGTAGAGCGTTGATGACTGTAATTTCTAGTAAGAAATTATCATATAGAAGACAAGTTCAAGCAATTTCTGAATTACTAAATGTTTCTAGGAGAACTATTCAAAGATATATTGAAAAGAGAGATGAAATAGATGGAAAATTTGAGAAAAATTGGGTAATATTTGTAGGGTTCCTCGAAAAGATAGAATTTCAGAAGATGTAAAGAAACAAGTTGTTGAATATTGGATCACCCACTCTCGTGTTTCTTCCAATAGAAGGGATACTATACAAATAATAGGTGATGATGGTACAAAAATTTCTCATCCAAAACATTTTATAGATACAACACAAAGTGAACTTTTTGAAGCATTTAAACAAGAATTTTTAAATGTGAAGATTTGTCAAAGGATGTTTGAAACACTACGACCATCATTTGTACGTATAAATAAAGTACGTGAAACTTGTTGTTGTCGAAATCATGTTGAATTTGATCTACACCTACAATCATATAGAAAAGTTATGGCAACAATTGATCAAAATTTAGCCATCCCTGGAAGCACAACACAATTTGTGAAGTCTCTTCTATGTGAAAAATCAGAAAATTCGGATGAATTCAACGTTCAGTGTATAAAAAATGTATGTAATGATTGTGGAGATTTGAAGAATCTTTTACATGTTGACAATAATGAAATGCAAGTTACTTGGAAGAGATTTGAATATGAGACATACTTAACGAAGTCAGGAGTTGAGGCCAAAAAAATTGTTCTCAAAGAGAGTGGATTGCCTTACAATGAATTCATGAGTAAATTTTGCAATATCATATATCCACATATCCAACATTGTCATGGTGCAAGATGGCAATCTAAGCAATTTCGTTATTCAAAGAATTGTTTTCCACTAGGTTGTATTCTCTCTATTGTAGATTTCTCTGAGAACTATACATTTAGTCCTCAAACTGAGATTCAAAGTCAATATTATCATTTAGAGCAAGTTGCAATCTTCGTGCAAGTTTGCTACAGGCATGCAGAGTTAGCGGTCGATGGAATACAAAGTAGCAAAGATGATAGAATTATCATCAAAGAGGTTCACTTTTATATCAGTGATGATACGAATCATGATAGAAGCTATGTAGCTCATTGTTTCAAAATGTTTTTTGAAGACCTAAGACGACGTGGCATAAATCAAGAACAACACTGGATATGGTCTGATGGATGTGCTGGTAAGTACATTAGTTTTTAAATTATTTTTAATTAATTTATATTTACTTTTAAAACTTTGAGACTTAAATTGTTTTTTGAAGATAATTCAAGGTTTTCAAGTGTTTAATTATTTGTAACTTCACAGGACAATTTAAGTCTGCAAAAGCCTTTGTTTGGTTATGTAGTCAACATGCTAGACGCAACACCAATTTTTTGTGGAATTTTTATGAGAGTGGACATGGAAAAGGAGAGCACGATGGAGCAGGAGCATGTGTGAAGCGTGCACTTCGTCAACATGAACTTGCTGGTATGTCCAATTTAGCTTCATACTTTTTAAAAGATTAGATATGTATATATATATTTAATTTAACTAAATTAAATTTTCTTTTAAGTTCTTTGAAAGTAATAGGTGACAAATTGTGCCAACTTGTCTGTAACTTGTAGGTAATGCCATACGGAATGCAAACGAAATTGTTGAATGGTGCAAAAGTCATTTTTCTGCTCGCAACTCAACATACAACACACGGTATTTTTGGGAAGTTACAGGTATGTATGTCTAGTCAAAATTTGTTTTAAAAATTTGAATTTCAAAGTTCAAGTACATACATGATTTCAAATTGAATTTTCAAGTTTGAATTTAAACAGATATTGATCGATCAAATCCTTATAATTGTCAAGCAATTCATGGTATTAGAAATCTACATCAAATCATGACAACGGGGAGTAGTAGGCCTTATGCAATGAATGTGAGAGAAAAATCATGTTTTTGTATTGATTGCATTGAGGACAATGCAAATATTGATCAATGTGAGAATATTAGAGATGGGTATGTTTCACAATGGGAAATGAAACAATTAATATCAATGCCTCCTTTTGTTGAAGATGACAATGTTGATGTCTATGATCCACTATATTCAGCTGATTACGAACGTGTATCTGATTTAGTTGTTATAGGTATGTCCAAATTGATTAATTTAGTTAAAATCAAGATTTAAATTTATATATATATATATATATATCTATGTTTAAGTAAGTTTCAAATATAAAATATAAATTTTTACAACTTTTAAATGTATAATTTACTTAAATATGTAAATATGTGGTGTGTGTACAGGAGATATTTTCGCTATAGTTGCAGATCCTGAAAATGCGGAAGGTGTAGATTACTATCTACTAAGATGTACACAACCAAAAAGCAAATTGTTCGAATCGATGACAGATGGTGATGGACAAGAGTATCCCATTGGATCAGTCGTTATTGAAGGCACATATTATCAGCAAATAAAGATAGATAAAAATGGTATTATATTTGTTGATTATAGGCCAGGACAAAAGGTTCTACATTACAGTCACTTAGTTTTGGCAACAAAAATAAATTTAGAAACTTTACCTAAAAGAGGACGTGCCAAACAAAAGTGGAGGTTGCCTATTGAAGATCATGAGAAGATTTTAGAGATAATTAAAGATAGAGAGGATCCAGATTTTATGTACCAGGAGCTTTAAGTTGTTTTTTGGATACATGTGTACACATTTATGACTCCAAATCTAGATAATTTATATATTTGTATTGATTGGACATGTGACATGATTTAGAATGGTTTTTTTTTTAGAATGTGACATGTATGTTAGATCATATATATGCTTGATCTACAAAACCCAGTGACTTTAAAAATGTTTTAATTTACATTTTGCCTAAATTCCTTTAAATCATCTAAATTTCCAATTGCATTTTTACATGTTGGACATGGTTCATTCTTTTAAACCTTCACTCTTGAGAATCTCTCTAGAAATTCCTTTATATCATCTCTCTAGATTCCTTGATTGTAAATTTTTATGTTTGACACATGGAATTGTTAAACTTTCACTTTCAAATCTTTGAATTTAAATATTTGTTCAACTCCACCTATATACATGAGCTAGATTGTTCATATATATATATATACGTGCAACAATATGTACAAAACCTAGTCTATGTTCCAATTTTGCATTTAAATTTATTTATGTTCCGTGGAATTCTTAAGTTCACATTCAAATCTTTCATTTCATTTGAACATTCAACTCCACAAACTTGTATAAAATTATCTAGTTGATTTGGTGTTTTCAAGTGGTGAAGAATGTAGACATAAATGTTGTCTCTAGTTTTCTTTATTTTTTATACATTACTAATGCACGACATTCAATAATTTTAAATGATCATTTGGATTTTCATGTATCCTAATCATCACATCCTAATTTTATTAAATTTTCATCAGGTAAGCATCCCTCATCCTAGAATCATTTAAAAATTATCCATCTAGATCCATCTCAACCGTACATCCATTCTCCATCCTTAATAATAAAAAAGCATCACTTAAACATCAAAATTTGGTTACTTGGTCTCAATCTAGTCCATACATCATATTGTCCTTTCGTCATCACCCAAAGTTTTCAACATCTAGGGACCTTATCCTTAATCTAGACTATCATCCATTTCAAATCCAATCTCCTAATAAAAAATCACTTGACCTTATAATTTGATTTCATCTTTAAAATCCAAATTTACTTAAGAATATTAGCTCCTATCTTTTAAGTATAGAACTAAATTATTTATCCATTTTGTTAATGTTAGATTGTATCCAGGTTGTCTTGGTTTGGCCTTTCTTGTTCACCTTAAGGTGCATTGGAATATATGAACATTGTAGTGAATCATAGTGATGGTGTTTGGGGTGCTTGAGATAGCTACCTTTTGGCATCAATTTAGCTTTGTTTACCATGTATAGCTTGAGACCATGAGCTACCTACATCTTCCAAGTCATATCTAATTCCCAAATGTAGAAATTCCATATCCTATTATCATCAACAACAAGTTCTAATTGTTTTAGAGGTGGATCTAGAAGAAGTTTATCTCTCTAGGAGACATGCCACCATCTATAACACCAAAAATACTATTTGAAGCTTCATTATATTATAGCTTATTTATTTATTTTTAAAATATTTCAATCAATCACTAGAAAATTATAAATTTATTAAGATGAGTAACCTTGTGTTGTCATTTATTGATTAAAAGATGAATCTTTGTTTTGTTCTAATATATGAACTTTTCTTTCTTTGATAAAATAGATTTTATTTAGTAAATATTTTTATAAAATCCTTTTATCCCAACACAATACACTCATTTAAATATTTATTTTTAATTCAAAACTCATATATGAGAGATTATATATATTTCCTTCTCCAAGACCAAGATGCTAATACAATAGTAACATCTACAAAAATATAAGGTTTCTATATTAGAACCCAATTTGAATTATCAAGCTATTTATAGCTTTTTTTTGTGATTTCATAGTCCAACCTTAAAAAATAAGGATGTAATCTCTATTCCTCTCATCTTTAGTACTTTATTTATATATAAAATATTTTTATGCCTATAAAATGTAACTTTTAGTATATTTCTCTAGGAATGAACATAACTTCATTAGTCCTGTAATTTGGTCCATCTTTCCAGTACAATTAAATATGGATTGATCAATTTTTAATTTATATATAGAATTGTCATCCAAGAGATCTACTTGATCAATTTTTAATTTATATAGAATTGTCATCAATTTTTAATTTAATATTAAATGTGCATGTCTTTCAAGATTTAAATATATATATCAATTTCTAATTACATATATATAAATGTTCCACATAGAATTCTTAAACTTTCAAAACTAGAAATTTGATTTCATTTACATTCAACTCCACTAATAGCTTGCATGCTTTATTTGAATTATATGGTTCATTCTTAAGTGAACACTTTCAAACATATATATATATATATATATGATTTCATTTACATTCAACTTGACACAAGTATAGCTCATCATCTAGTTCAAGAATTCTTTGCATGCACATTCAAATGAACATGTGTATTAGATTATATGGAATTAGAAATTAGGTTAATGTAGAGCATGATATATGCACAATTTAAATGTATAAATAACTTTTACTGACTTTAAAAATGAACATTTAGAGCTTTAAAGAATTCAATCTAACTATCATCTATTTTCGATTGCATTTTTATGTTCTACTTTAAAACATGTATAGCATTAATCTCAAGCATATATGCATTCAATTTTTTCTATTTCTTGACCTATTTATTAAAGACAAATTCATTTGAACTATTTATTTAAATTAATTACATGTACATGTCCATCTTTTTAAATTTACAAATAGCAACCATTAGATAGTGGAGTGGACAACATTTTGATTTCACAATGTATTTAGTTATCTATATATGTACAAGAAGTGCATTTGAACAAGTTACCATAATTTAAATTTAAATAAAGGTACTTATAGATGTAATGTAAGTGAGTTCATCAAACCATAATAATGCACGTATATAACAAACCTCTAAGATTCAAACCATAAAACATAATTGTATGAATGTGACATGTAAATTATAACAAGTATATATATGTGTACCATAAAACATAAGTATGTAACACGTCCAAATGTTCAATACATAAATCATAAAAAGTGTCCCCAACATATAATAAAATGATCTCAGACATGTAATACTATAAAACAAATCTCAAAGAGAGGGATGTCTGGTATGAATAGAATCATCAGATCTATGGCTCGATCTCTCCCTCGACCTCTCCCTCGATGCATGGCTCGATCTCTCCCTCGACCTCTCCCTCGATCCATGGACCGATCGCTCTGCTGATCCAAGATGTGTGGATCCATGTCCCGATCCAATATCTCCCGATCTGTGTCCTGAGCCTCGTCCCAACCCCTGCATGTGTTCAAGTACACATATATGTAAAATTATCTAAAAATTTTACAATGTACTTGAGTTCAATGTGTTCAAACTTAAAACATCAAGTAATTAGTTTTTTAAAATTAAATTTAAATGTACCTCATCTGCATACTGCATGGGATCGCCATCATGCTCCAAATTTCCAAAGTCTGGGAATTCACCATACTGCTTAAAATTTTCAAGTACACAATTTCAATCAGGAGTTAAACCCCTAGAAGTTTTTAAAATGCATTACATAAATTTTTAGAACACAATTTTAAAAATATATACATGTATTTAAATTATAAATTGAAAGTACCTGTTGTGCCTGCTTGAAAGCTCTACCAATGTCACTAAGATCACGAGAATGTAAAGACATCGTAGGGGGCTCTGTAGCATGTACATTATCAGTAGCAAAAAGAAGTCGACTATATGTCCCATGGATAGGATCAGGTGTTGCAGTAGCCTCAACGTGACCTGTAACATCCTGATGACCACCTGGACAAGCTAAAGGATCAACAGAAACATGATGTGCACGGGATTCTGTAGGCTGATGTGGAATATCCTGAGCTGCATTTGCCACACTGTGGCTCATATGTGTATGAGGATATCGTTGTCTAATAAATTCTGGTACCCTGTCAAGAGCAATCCCATGGTCCTCACTGATAACCTGATATGTTGCTAGTAAATCCAAAATTGAGAGTCTACACGTATTACGCAGAGTCGTGTGGGTCATATGCTCGACATCTGCAAGAGGAGGTAGATCGGCACTAATAAATGGATCATACGATGCAGATGTAGCCTCAGTGGGAGGAAGGTTGATCCGTGGGCGTAATAAATATCTACCAACTCGATCAGATGAAATCTGATCAATCTGCGTTGTAATAGAGGCAATGTTTTCAAAAATCTGACTCTGAGTGGACCCTGTTGCTACCTCCCCTGCTGCTGCCAATTCCAAACGTTTTGGTAAAACCAAAAGGTTTGGGCCAACTAATGCCCTCTTGTCCACAGGCGGTGGCAAATTTGAAGGTCTAAACTGTGGTTTGTCAGAAAAATGGCCTTTACCTTGGCCAACATGCTCAGGATAAGATGTGTAGTCCACCTCTATATGTAAATGAAATTCTGCATATAACTGTTTGACAAAATACAATGGCAGCTCATCATTGTGAGGCCATCTATGATGTGCTGCCAACCATCTAGGGTATATGAATGGCGCAACAAGAGGATCTTCACACCTCGTAACCACATATCCTCTAATTTTATTTTTTCCTCTATAAAATGGGAACATGGATAACACATTTTCACCTGAAACTAATTTGGCAACTTCTCTATGTTTCACTGTGCCAGTAACACTCCTAGCAAGAGAAAAATAAAACTGTTCAATGCTGATTTCATCATAAGGATTGTATGATCGAATTGTCTCAATCATCTTAATAATCTCTTGTCTAATAGTGACTAATCTATCTCGATTAGCCAAATTGGGGGAGTTGTGAATTGTTTACTCTAAACATTTTAGAGCATTGTCCAATCTAACAATACTATCCTGAAATATATTTGATCTAGTTTGAGCTTCTCGCTCAGAACGAGGGGAATGATGAGATCCCTCATCGGCCATGATATATATAAATAGATAGAGATCTGCATATCATTAAAACAAAATTACATAATGAACTAAACAAATTTAAATTGAAATTTTTTCAAAACTAAAAAAATATATATTTAAATTAAAGGTAAATTTTTCAAGTTTCAAAACTAGAAAACATTTTTGAATTTAAATGTATCTAATGAGATCTAGTTCAAACTTTATATCTATCGAGCTATGTGAACCTATTAAATCATAGGCATGCATGTAATATTCAACCAAGAGTAAATATGGAAAAAAAATATTTATCCTTTCAACCACTCTATACTAAAATTTTGATCAAAATAAAAAAATACTCTTCATTACAATTGGTCATATATGATCTAGCCTTTCTTTGTAATCAATTATTTTTTAAATCAAACACTAGAAATTATAAAAAGGTTAACATTTCCTTAATTTTTCGATCTAACTTAAAACATATTAAAGTAATAAAGTTAAAATTCTTTGAAATAAATTCCTTAGGAATAAAATATAAACATATAGATACATGTGCATATATCTGTATGTACACATGTATGTATGTGGGAGTGCATGTGTGTACGTGCATGTATATATATATATATCTGTGTGTGTGTGTGTGTACATGCATATATATATGTATATGTGTGTATGTGTGTATGTATGTATATGTATGTGTGTATGTATGTATGTATATACATATATATATGTATGTACATGCACATGATATATGTGTATGTGTGTATGTATGTACATGTATTATATATGTATGTGTATGTGTGCATGTACATGCATATATATGTGTATGTGTGTATGTACACATGTATATACTCAATTACATACATACATACACACATACACATATATATACATGCATGCACATACATACATTATTTTTTTATACATATATATGCATATACATTACATACATACAATACACATGTGTATATATAATGCAATATTGCACATGCATCTACCACATACACATGTGTACATATATATAATACATACATACATGCACACATACCTGTATATGTGCGTAGCACATGTATATGCACGTAATACCATATATGCGATGCGTATGCATCTGGCGCAATGCAGCCAGCAATATGTAATGGCGCACGTACCGTACGTACGGCGCGTGTTGCCGCCGCATTGCGTACATGCGTGTTACGCACGCGTAACGCATTGCTGCCTGTACGCGTATATGCGTGCGTATTGCGTACGGCAATGTGTGCGTACGCACGTATTGCGCGTAATGTTATTATATGAAGTGGAAATCTACGTGCGTATGCGCGTACGTAATATGTTGCGTGGCATGTTGTGTGTTGCGATGCGCGTAATGATGACGATGATGGCGTTGTGCGTGTGGATATTGTAATGTACTGTCGTTGTCGTACGCACGTGTTTTGCGTAATGTTACGTATTATGGTGCGTCTGCTGTCGTCTATCATCTGCTGTAATAGTGCGTATTGCGGCCAATCAAAGCTTTATTTGGGAAATAAGTTTAGCATTTTATTTAAGAGATTAGTTCATATGGAATGTAGATTTAAAATTCATTTACAAGTATAGGTGGTATTGGAAAACAAATGGAAGAGCTAGTATCTCAAGCAAGTCTAATGAGTGTGGTCTTTGGTGTTAGAATAAGTCATACTTGTTGGAAATATAATCCCAACAACTCCTGCTTTCCTATCCTCTCCATGTCAGAAGTGTAAGAAGAAGTAAGAATGAATGGTTTTCAAGGAGCTATTAGGAGAATGTCATGGTAGTTACAATGAGCAGCAGCTCAAAGAGCAGAAGTTGAGCTGTCATGGTAGTTATAATGAGCAGTAGCTCAAAACGTTTCTGTATTTGATCAATATAAAATATCATGTTTTCATTTATGTGTATGTTTTTGTTGTTTTCATTTATTCTGCAGAAACTAGCTACACAGGAATTTATGACTACATAAGTGGTTCACAAGATGAATTTTAAGTAGATTTGTATAAAAATTAGGGTCAATATCACCTTACAATGTGGGTCAAGCAGACATCAAAGATATACTGCATGCAATGTAGGATAATCCTCCTGAACATAGTGACTGTCCACTTAAGTTAACAATTGTTTTCAAAATCATATCCTTCTTAACTCAATCAACCTTGTCTAGATGTTGTCTAGCAGGCCATGTTCTATGGTAAGGCAGAGCTCAACCTTGTCTAGATGTTGTCTAGCAGGCCATGTTCTATGGTAAGGCAGAGCAATTGCTATGATAACGACTTGGATTCAAACCTTTTTTTAGTCATGCTCCCTTTATTAGAGTGGCTGTGATAATAGTTAATACTCATCAAATAGTATTCTAAATTATATAGCTATTTGCCCATGGTTTGAATGCATCAATTTAAAGAGAAAACAAAAGCCAAGGAAGATGCTAAATAGGAAATATATTTTAAGCTTGATTTGAGAAGACATTAATTGCATACCTTTGAATCTACATTTATGCCCAAATGTGAACTCTCTTTAATTATTGTGAGTTGAGACTATTAAATTGAGCAGAAGAACAAATATAATTTTTTTAATGCCATTTATATAGATAGCTCTAATAGATTTTGTTATTGGTTTTTATTTTCCACTTTCAGGACTAAAGATGAGATGCAGATGAATGTCCAAGCCTACAAGGCCAAACAAAGATTACAATTGGAGAGCAAGGGCTTGCACATCAAAGGTGTTACCGGGGATCAATGGAGTGACATTAGAGGTCCTACTATTGGAAATTACACTTTTAAGCTACCAAATCCACTGTATAATATCTTATGAGTCTATCTTGGGTGCTATATAGTTGGTACCAGTATTCTCTATGAAGAAAGGGCAGAAATCTTATGACATTATAGGAGCTTTTTTATGTATGTCGAGCCAAGTACCTATATAAGATATTGAAGCTAATGCAATTTCAACACAACTTGAACAATTAGAGGTATCGACTTGAAGCTCTGATATAAGAGCGTAAGACAAATACAATGGCCATGAAGGATTCGACACTACTTATTGACACTAAGAGAAGGAAGAACACTTGGCTTTATCATAAGAAATGAAATGAAATAGTTTTAATTATTTCCATGAGGTTTAACATCCTATAGGTCCTCAGATTTTATAGCTGTCTCAACCATCAAAAGGGGCTGAAATTGAGAACTTAGTGTCTTCTTTAAGCAGGTAGTCTCCTTTTCTATTGATTGGATCAACAATTCACCAAGATTGTTTATCTTCATCTATTCAAATAGTATGGAGTCCAATCTTAAAGGTCTTTATATTCCTGTAAGCTGTGGGAATTCTATGGTGAAAACGCTTCTTTGTTTTTACGGCACATAAAACACATATCCTCTGTTTTATTACCAAATAATATAGAAACAAAAGGAGCATCTTCAAAACTAGTTACCAAATGGCAGTATATAAGAATAGTGAAATAGAAGACCAGTGTTGCTTTGAGGGGGCAACCTCCAATGCTAATTACGACTATTTAATTGATATACTTAAAAATAAATCAGAGGTTTTTCATATAGCTGGATGAATTTCTGAAAGGAATAGTGAATATATAAATTCTTCACAACATTCACTACCTTTCGGCCAATATCCATTACAAAACTTGAAAAACCTGATTTTTGCATTTCAATCAAACCCTAACAAACGAGAAATCACAAATTTCTCAAAATAAACAAAAATGAGACGAGAAATCAAACATTCCAGTGAATGCCACAAATGGAACCTGTTAAAATATAGTCCCTGTTGTTGGTGATCGGCCGACAAGCTCTCGCCCTCAACACTTTCGCCCGAGCGTTCCAATAGTGGGCCTGGTTTTTTTTTGAGATTTTATTAAGGCTTTTCGGTCAATACACTTCCGATCGATAAAGTTTCGGCTGAAACCTACTCGACCGAGCAGGTCTTTCCAGATGTGCGTCGTGTTGGCTCTTTTCGGCTGATAACGTTTTGGCCGAAAGTGACTCGACCGACAAGTTGCAGCCACGTAGGCGCCATGTGGCTGCCTCGTGGATTCGGCCGAAACCTTATCGGCCGAAAACTGGTCAGCCGAAAGAAAATCGCCCGAATTACTTTATTTGGCCGAAACTGTGACACAGGTTTGTGCTTTCACCCACAAGAGATAACAAAACAAAGTAATAGAAGAACAAACATAAAACAAAGCAATAGAATAAAAAACATAAATAAAAAATTGCTAAGTTGGTTTGGGATCCTATGATATGGTTGAGGATGAGTATGTCAATTAGGAAATCCAAATGAAAAGCCTCACATGTGAATGCGGGAATCACAAATATCTATTTGCAAACATAATTGATTGGTAATTGCCAAGGTCATGAGGAAGTTGGAAGGCCAAGAGAAATTGAGTGATGGAGATTAAGGAAGCAAAGGTAAAGGGGAAAATGATATATAAGCTATGGGGATTTCACACGTGTGCAAATAATATATGCATAGGAAATGAGCTAGAGTTTGGGTAGTAAGATGAACTCAAAACTTGGAACCTATGTTCTAGGTTCCCACTGGGGCTTGTTACCCAAAGAGGAAATAAGAACAATGGGAGAATTTGAGTTTTGAGAACCTTAAGGATCCCAAAACTTAAAGGGGTTCTAGATTGTTTGGAAAATTGGAATAAGGTATACATATGTGATTTAAAGTCATTTATAATTGAGTGAAGAATATCAAGGAGAACAGGTGTAATAGGTAAGTTCAACAACAAGGGAGCGAATACTAAGGGAAAAGTAAGGAAAAAGGGGTATGATGTGAGGTGCAATCATGTAACATATCTTTTGAAGATCTTGTCATGTTATTTGTAGCCCAGGTGACAAGTTTGAAAGTGGTGTTTCTAAGTTATGTGCTAGTGTATGTGAGAAGCTATTGTGATAGATTATAATTATGACTTTGAAAATAATATAATAGAAAATATTTTGATGGTTAGGATTTTCCCAAATTGTAGTGTGTTTTTATTTGTGTGGGTTGCATAGTTAGATAGTCCTTGGGACCCTTTGGCTATGTCTACATTTAATTATGTTTTGAGAATGATTTCATGTCAATTCATTTATAGATTAGATAACTGGTCTGGATTTAAATTAAATATAAACAAATCGAGCAAAGTGGAATATATATATGAAAAAGGTAACACATTTAATGGAAAATGACAAAACCCAAATAATAACTACCTCTACTTTCACATGAAAATCAAATCAAGAAAGGCCAGAAATCAATTATATCTTTGTACAAAACACTAAAGAAAAAAACACAATCATGGATTGAGGGGAAAATGAAATAAAAAACAAGAAAAAATAGAGGAAACGCTTGAGGTTTTTTTAATTTCATGACATTATAATGCACACATATGCATTTTGTCTCAGTAATTACCAAGCTAGTTATATTTCTTCGTACATGTTTTGTAATGGCACATATGCAGATGCTTAAAATGCACTTTCAAGAGGATAGTGGCCAACTTTTTGTCTCCCTTTCTTATTCATTACACCATCATTGCATGGATATGTCAATTATTTACAATAGTTCATAAATGGAGACTTCATCCCTGATAGTGGTGATTGAAAGCATCTAAACTACCATGTTAATTGATTAATGACAATTTAAGATTATATAGAGGCCAAACTACGCTTTAAATTTGAGAATTTTATCTTTTTTAAATGATAAAGCCTTGTCTAATGAAAGTGACATGCAAAAGTGCATCCTCTACATCCTTCTTGTTTGCATTCCTGTTTTGATATATTCTATGCATTTTTTTAAGCTTATACGTGGATTTTTAAGCCATCCATTATGGTCCTATTAGATTTATAATAGACTTAAAAGAGATATGCCAAGTTTGATTAAAGGAGATGAGAATCTCAATTAGTCATTGAAAATGTATCATCAAGAAATATGACTCAATCCTTCACTTTAATCCACATGCTCTCTAAACCTTCTAGACTTTTCTTGAAGAAAAATGGGGCTTCATAGTTGATTTAACCACAAAGTGTATCACATATGATATTGATGAAAGGGAATGCATTTAACATTAGTCCATTAGAGGTCAACTAATGACCACCCCTTTGGCATCCTTGTTATGAATATTTAGGTAATTAAACTTGGATAAAATTCTCACACACTTCAAGGAATGCTACAGGCAATGCTTCTTCACCACAAACATCCCTTTTTGGCTTGAGTTTTAAGGTGGTCAAATTTGAGGTATCACGACAAAGTATCTTATGTTATTTGAAAACCACTTTTACATTTTAAGGGATGACTCCAATTTATGTTTTTAAAAACCACTTTTATGTTTTAAAGGAGGACTCCAATTTATTTTATATACTAAATGATGAGCACTATAATATTCAAGAAACCACAAAACACAAAGATTTCTAAACTAATCAAGGATAACCCATGAGTAATTATTGGTATACTCAAAATAAATGAGTCTCAAATATCAAACCTTTTAAGGAGTTTTGGTCAACCTAAGGGTGTCGATACTAATCAATGTGCAAATTAATATACCTCTAAACTATACAAACAAGAGGATAAGAAGTTATAGATGTAAAAGCTTATGGAATTAAAATAGATCAACAATCTCAATTCTAACAAAATAATGAAAAATAACAATATTATGATATGATATTTTATCAAGATTTAACTACATAGTTTTTAAGTCAAACTCATGGACACAATTTCATGAATAGTGGTCCACATGAACCCATCTCTCATGAACATGAATGGTGTACTTAGCACTCATTACATTTAAATGATGCATACTTAATACAATCCAAAAATATATTTTAGTTGTCAATATTGTGACATTTAAATCAAATGAAATTCTTAAATCTAAATGATGCTTACTTAATACAATCCAAAAATATATTTTAGTTGTCAATATTGTGACATTTAAATCAAATGAAATTCTTAAATCTAAATGATGCTTACTTAATACAATCCAAAAATATATTTTAGTTGTCAATATTGTGACATTTAAATCAAATGAAATTCTTAAATCTAAATGATGCTTACTTAATACAATCCAAAAATATATTTTAGTTGTC
>VDFB02389871.1:0-10615 GCA_007258455.2 Sequoia sempervirens
ATATTATGATAACTATAGTGAGTATTGATGGTTAAATAGTATTGTGATTGTTTGTCTATGGGATGTGAAACAATTGTATCCTAGAAATGCTTGGAGAATGGAATGATTAGTATTCTACATTGTATGCATAGTAACTGTAATGTGAGGACTACTGTGAGAGTAGTTATCGAAAGAGATGATAATGGACCAGAGCATGAAACCATTCAGTGATTTCATTGGTGAATGGCACAAGAAGCGTTACGCTTATAACGCGTAGCGTGTTCATTTTTAACTGTGGCAAGAAGATCGCCTAACGGTTGTGTGAATTTTGTGAGAACCACATAAAATACAGTGTTCCGATAACAGTGATGCAACCCATGTTATTCATGAATGTATCTTTTAAATGGTGTAATCCAACGTTCGTGAATGTCAACTGCATTATGCGAGGGAATATACAGAAATTAACAACCTGTCTACAGGATTTTTTGTTGATGAGACCATACTTACTGTTTCGAGAAGGATTTTGAGTCATTTCCCCTCGACATCCCGATGGGAGATTAGGAACTCTTGTTAGTAGGAGTGGAGAACTTCGTTGAGACATGAATTGGAGTCTCCTTGATGTGCTGATGTGTGGAACCGATTGTGCACTAGTAAAGTGAGACCAAGGTACATGGAAGGTGACATCAATTGTATGACGATGGTGATATGAATGTTGCATTGGTAGTGAGGACCATTGTTAATTTTGTAAGCTTCATCGGTGAGACTTATGTGTATCAATGGGAGGTGCTAAGTCATCCCCTCGATAATATGATCAGAGGTAGTAACAATAGTAAGCAACAAGCATGTTGATATGAAAATGAAGAATCAAAGGGACTTGATTCCTTGTCCCTTCAATATTACGATAACTGTAGTGAGTATTGATGGTTAAACAGTATTGTGACCATTCTTCTATGGGATGTGAAACAATTGTATCCTAGAAATGCTTAGAGAACATAATGATTGGTGATCTACATTGTATGCATAGTAAGTATATTGTGAGGACTACTGTTAGATTAAGGATTATAGTGAAGAGTTGATTGAAGCAGTTGTAATTGAATTGCTACTGAATTGTTTCATTTGTGGATTAACACCTAAAGAGCATTGCTCTATATCTTATATGTAATGTTCATTTTTTATTGCAATAAAAGATCATTGCTTTGGCATGTGGGTTTTTTCCTAGAAGGGTTTTCCCGCATAAAATTTAGTGTTCATTTTTGTTGATGTCTTTTAATTGTCTATTATGATATTTGTGAATGTGTATCTTAAATGGACTGTAATTGAATTTTTTTGTTAATCTCATGTATCTCTCTCTTGAAGTTTGGCATTTGGAAGGTGTTTCTGCACTTGGCTTTCCTTACAACTGGTATGTACTCCTATGGTTACTGGTTGCAAATTTAGAAAGGATGATGAATCACCTAAGGTTGATCAAAGCAAGTACTGATCTATGGTTGGTGGATTGTTAAATCTAACTAGTACTAGACTAGATATCATGCATGCAATTTGTCTTGTGGATAGATTTCAAGAAGATCCTAAAGAGTCACGTGTTTCCATAGTAAAAAGGATATTCAAATATTTAAAAGGAACTTTGGATTATGGCTTATGATATGCTAAAGATATTGATTTCACATTAAGTGCATACAAAGATGCAGATTGGGTTGGATGTGTTGATGACATGAAAAGTACAAGTGGTGGTGCATTCTTTCTTGGATGTAGATTGGTGGCATGGTAAGAAAGAAACAATATTTCATTTCTTTATCTACTGCAAAGGTTGAGTATATTGTAGCAACATCTTGCTACACACAAGTATTATGGATGAGATAGACATTGAAGGATATCAGAGTATTGTATGATGAGCCTATTTCTATCTTTTTTGATAATTCAAGTGCAATTAGCATTTCAAAGAATCCAATGATGCACTCAAGGAAAAAGCATATATCAATTAGGTATCACTTTTTGAGAGAGAAATCTGTGGAGAATGAAGTGAAGCTTGAATATATACCTACAAAGGATCATATTGCTGACATATTTGCTAAGGCTCTTCCTAAAGATACTTTTGAGTATCTCCAGAGAAGTAGGGTTTATTTACCCTCCTTCTTTGAACTAGATGAATATGGAGATGCATTGATCCAATGGATATATGAATTTATTCTTTGTTTGGAATGATGTTTGGCGCTACTTCTCATGGGGAGTAGGTAATAACATTGTTGCAGTATGAAGTTTATGTTGTCATGATGCATAGGTTGTTGAGTTTATTTGTGTGTAATACTAAGGGGGAGTATTCGAATTAGTTTCAAGTATCTTGGTTCTATGCCAAAGAGGAATAATAATGAAAAATACCCTATCCTTTGCCATTGATGTCAAAGGGGGGGAGAAATAATTCATGTGAAAAAATGAGAAGTTGTGTGAAGAGAGAGTGTAAAGAGATAGTTGTGAAAGGGGGAGAAAACAGAAAAGGAAATAAGTATGTTAAGAGCTATTGCATCTTTGATGGTTTTTCACATCTTGTGTTTCAATCAATGAGAAAGGGGGAGATTGTTAGGAGTATGAAGGTGTTTTCATTGATGTCAACAATTCTATGTAGCCATTGATGATAGTAGTGTAGTGGTTGAGAAGAGATTTTTGCTTTGATTAGTTGCATTATGTTGTTGTCAGTAAAGTTTCTGATGTTAACCTTTGGTGTTGCTTTGATAAGCTTCTATTTATGATTCAAATGTCGAGGATACTAAGAAAATTGATAAAATAAGGAAACAAGGTGTTGCAGAGGTGTTTTGGTTTTTCTTTGCATTTCTTCTGAGTTAAAGATTTTGTTTTGTGTTTTGGATATGTTTGTTAGAGATGTCTATAGTTTCTAAATCTAGAATTTTCACTTTTGGATTCATGGTCAAAGGAAGTTATGTTCACTAGTGTGTGAACTAGTTTTGTAGTGTTGTGTACATAGGTGTCTAGGAGAAATGTATTTACTTCTCATTTCTCCACAATTTTTTTAGGACTTATCATTCTAAAGGAGATTTGATGTTGTTGTTTTCTTGCATGTGTCAAGAAGGTTTGTGGTTTTGTACTCAGGAAGTTGGATTGTAGTGTTGCAATGTTTGGGAATGTAGGTTGAGTGTACTAGTTGTGTACATTCTAAAGGAGTGATTTGTTGCAAAGGAGTTTGTTGATTTTTGAGATTTTCTTGGATCATGTTCAAGAGAAATTTCATATGAAAAAATTGTAGTAGGCTTGGACATTACTAAGTTTTGCAGAAGAAGAAATACAAGGAAGGACAATCTAGTAAAGAGCAATGAACTAGTCAAAAAGATTGATCTGATTGAAGTAAATAAGGAAATGGAAAAGATATGAAGAAAGAAAGAGGAGACTGAGAACAAGGGAGAATTTGTACCACCCTCTAGTGCAAATATTTCCTTTGGTAACTAATCCTAGATCTATGGCTTAGGGGGAGCTTAAATGGATATCTTATGTCCCCGACTAGAGAAAAGGTGCTAAAGCCACAAAATGAAGATATGTGATGGAAAATGAAATGCTAGATCTATTGAAGAAGATTTTGGAAGAAAATGTGCTAATTTGGAGATTTGTAGAGATTGAGAAGTTGGTTGTACATACAATTTTTTTAGGGTTTCTAGCTTTATGGTTTGAAGCATTTATTGTAGAATTAGGTCAAATCAAAGAGTTATAAGAAAATTTTACAAGGAAAATTTATTTCATCAAAATAAATTAAAGGATAATAAAGTAGTGAGAAGTGAATTTGAAGAGTTCAAGGTGATTCAGTGTTGTAGAGCATCAAAACCCTAATTTGAAGTGCAAAGAAAAAGGTATTTAACAATCCTCGTGTGCCCTAACTTTCAGAAATTGTTGTTTGAAATCAATTTTAATACACATTACAATGGAAACACTGAGGGTAGTAAGCATTTAAAAAAAACTACAACCCAAGTTTAAATGATACCCTGCAAAATCCATAGAAGATGACCCCATAGGCGTATTTTCGCATATACCCTATGAGGTCTTACCAATCAAGGACATTTGAGAATACATTCACAGAAATATGGATGATCATTCTCCCACCAAGATAATGGATGTATAATGGATAAATTAATTAACTCGAGATGACTTCACTTTAAAACCAGAGTATAAAGCCCTAGCTAAAAAGAAACTAGATGTATGGTGGTGGTTTTCAAGATTTTTCTATGATAATGAATGGATCAGGATGGCCCTAGGAAGATTTTATTATTAGTTCATCTATATTGATATGTCACACATGATTACCAAGGATGTAATAAGGGTGGTCATCAGTTTATGCTCTATCGGTCTGGTTCCAATCTTGAAATCTATCAAAAAAAAGGATGTAATGGAGAGAATAGGTGCAACATTTGATCAAAGAGCCCTCATAATAAACCCTATGAGAAACCTAGCAGTTAAATATGCAGGTATGGTTAATGGATACAAAATTTACTACACCAATAAAGAAAATTTAGTTTCTACCACTGCAATTCATGTGGCACAAAAAATGGTTGATAATAATGATGATTATGACCTCTATGAGTTGATCTAGCAACAACTTATGGAGAATTTAAGTGAAATCAAGAAGAAATATGTATTCAAGCATGAAACATTGGTAATGTGTTTGCTATTCTACTTTTTGAAGGAAGTTCCAATTATTGGAGAAGTTAATTGGTCAACTACAAGACTTATGGCACATCAAATTGTTGACTACTTGTGGAGCCTTGGAGACACAAAAGTACAAGATGATGCCCTCACCACCTTCTTTGCAGTGTTTTAGAGAAGGATGCATGAAATACAAAGGATAACAAAGAATATTGTGGAAAAATACAAAGATGAAATTACCTTCCCAGTTTCCACAAATTTTTGCATGATGGAAGTAGTAGAACCTAGGACCATTTGCATTCTAGAACTAGGGTATGAAGTGTCAAAAGTAGAACTTTTTGGTTGTGTAAAGGTAGAATTCAAGAAACCAGTCATGAGAAAGAATGTTGACAAGATGCTTAACATATATGCACAAGAAAGTGGTCTTTCAATGGAAAGAGTTAAGTATTCTAGAGATAGAGCTAGAGCTGATATGAGTGTAGTAGAAGCCTTTAGTAGCTCAAGGAGATCAGGAAGATCAACTACCACAACTCTTCTTGCTATTGGTGAGAAGAGAAAATCCATAGCTAGTCCTCTAATAAGGGAGAAATCCCCTCCATTAGCTCATGCCACTCAGGAAGAAGCAAACAAAACTACTACCACAGTACCCCTTATTGCTCCTATAAGAAGAAAAGTGAAGTGGAAGGACACAAGACAAAAGGAAATTGGCATCAATGTTGTTGATGAAGAAGAGTTGGAAGAGGATGAAGCCCCTTTGGTCAGGAAAAGAAAGAGAATTCACATTGTAGATACAAAGAGTGAAGAGGAAGTGGAAAAGGAGAAAGAAACTTTCAAAATTCAAAAGAGGCAAAAAGAGAAGGAAGCCAAGAAGGCTTCTCTAAAGAAGAAGAATAAAGAAACAAAGAAGCCTCTAGTAAAGGTAAAGAAACTGAAACAATCTAAGAGACCTCACACTCCTATGAAGCTTGATGCACTATTCAATCTAGTATTGTGCAAAATGAAAAATAAAGAAACTGCAAAAATGTATAAGGAATTGAATGAGGTAGACAAGGCTACCATAATTGAAGCTATAGTTCAATACATAGCTATATTTGAAGTAGATATGTACAATATCTAAAAGGATATACCAGATGATGTTTGGAATTTTTTGTTGAAAAGAAGAGAGGATGCAATTATGGAACATGAAAAGATGAAAGATGATGCCCTAGAAAGAGTTGGCGCTCCCTTGACTGAAGGAGACCAAGCCACATTGGCTAGCATCTACAACAAGGAGCTAAGGAAAAATAGAAAGTAAATATTCTTTTGGGAATGATTAGAAACATCATGATATGATCCAGAAAGAGTGTAATGATAAGGCTGAGGAACTTGTACATAAGTTGGTTCTACTTCCGAAAACTAAAGGTTTAAATTATGATTCCAATGCCCCAAAACTTAACAAGGAAGGATAAATGCACAAAGATGATGCTTAACATGAGCATGTGATCAATGTTGGAGTTACTGATGTAGAGGAAAATATAGATAATACTCCTCTAGATACAAAAGAACTAGTGTAAGGAAATGATGAAGATGGGAAGGTTGCAAAAGAAGAGACAATGATCAGAGAAGAAACTACTAAATATAACACCTTTATTCCTCTAGTTACTCATGATGCTACAGATGACAGGTCCAATCTCCCACTAGTAAGTAGTGATCAAGGTAATCCAGAGACATGTGTTCCTTCAGAAGACACATAACAAGCCACTAGTGAAGGTGATAAACATGATGATAATAGAGAACATGAGCAGAAGAAAGACGAAAACATGGAAAGAGAAGATGAAGGTGAGAATGAAGGAGATGTAGACAAGAATGAGGAGAATGAGCAAGGAAAGGACAAGGAAAAAGGAGAAGAAGAGAAAAAAGAAGAGAAAGATAGACAAGGATAAGGCCTCTAGAGACGAAGAAGATAAGGAAAAGGAAGAAGAGAACATTGAATCCATAAAGGATGAAGAAGTTGGGCTACCTAAGCCTTCTAGTGAATCTTCCTCTTGTAATCCTTTAAAAAATATTTTTTCTAAGCAAGTAAGATTCCAACTAGTTGTCTAATCATATATTTTATAGTTTCCCATGCAATAGGGTAGTGTAGACCTAGATAAAATATCTCCCATTCATAAGTTGTAGCTAGGTGATGTGTTTCATACATCAATAAGAAAATAAATTATTGAAACATTTCAAAAGAGTAGTGAATCAATGGATGACATTGTAAAGATATTGCAGGAGATAACACCTAGAAAAAATGTTGATACCTCCCTACCTACAGTGGAAAAATTCAAGCTATTGATTGATTCCTTCGGGGAAATTTCCTCTGGTTTAAAAGGACAAGTTGAAGCAAAAATTGAGAGAAGGGTTGCAGAGAAGAAATTATTGGATATTAGAAAGAAGTGTGCATTTGCACACAAAAAAGTTGAAGAATGCTTGAGGGAAGTAGAAGCATGTGAGGAAGAAGCAAAAAAATTGTTTTTGTATTGCATGAAGTGGTCGAATGCCACATAAAGCATAAAAAATGCCATGGATGCATTTGAGACACAAATAAGCAATGCTTCAAATGCCTATGATCCAGTATAGGATAGAGATGATGAGAGTTGGACTTCCATAGTGGATTTGCATGAAAAATTCTTTACATTGCAGAGCTAGAAGGAAGACATAATCAGGAAATTTGGGAAGTTAAGGGGCTTGGTAAAAGTAAAGCACATACCTATCTCAAGTTCCCTTGCTAGTATAGATAGGGTTTCAAAGCTAAATATTACTCCAAGTACTCTAGAAGAAGGAGAGGAAGCCTTGGTTGAGCTTTAGTCTCAATATAGAATGCTTGCAACAACAAAGAAATATTGGGAAGATGGTAAATCTGCTTGGCAAGTTATTTTACAAAAGTTTCAGGGGTCAATATATTGGGTTTGACCATTTCTATTATCCTTTTTTAAAGTTTTTCAAGTTCTCAGATTATTTTGTAAATATGCAGATGATGTAGAATTTCTAGTTAACTTCCTCAAGGGGAGTTAGTACATTCTTTTAGTTATTTATGTTTGTACATACGTCTAAGGGGAGTATACAAAGTGTTGATACTAGTACACCCTTTGCCATTGATTTCAAAGGGGGAGAGCTACTTAAGAGTCATTTGGAGAGATACTTGGAGTTTTTTGAGAAAGAAAGATATGTGTAATGGGGAGATAAATTTTTTAGAGAATTTTGTCTTTTGGAGAGCATTTTTTCATTATTGGAAAAGGGGGATATTGTTGAAAGATTGAGAAGATTGTCATTGATGATGCAGTCTAGCAACATGAGCATGATATGTACATAATACATGATCTAGTGTTTTCATTGATGTCAAAATTGTTTTGGATCATCCTAGCATGATTTTTAAATGTTGTTGAAGACATTTGTACAAGATAAGTTGGTCTGGAAAGCATAGCTACATAGAAATTTTCCTAAGTATCAAAACCTATCAGTACAGTGTGTAGTGTGTCAGTTTTTGGGTCTGCAATCCACTGCAAATAGATATATAACTTTCTGGTTCTAAAATTATTTTGGAGAACATTAAATGCATCCAAATCCAAGAGGTTTGTTGATTGAAAAATTATCCTTGAAGATATGAATGACAGAGTTTAGTTTTGTGTATTGCAATTATTTCATGTATAGAGTATTGGTGTGGGAGATTCTGAGGTCCTCCATGGATGAAAATTTTGAGTTGCGATGTTGAAGATAATATTATAGATGTTAGTTGAGTAGGAATTCTATATGGAATCATGTTTTGAGTTCCACATGTGGCAAATTGGATGAACAGATGAAGGCTTTTGCTTTTAGGTCTTATTTGGGGCCAACCTAACATGTTTGGTTTTTTGCGAAGGATGAATAAGTAATTCTATCTTATGTAGGATCTATATTAGATCCATCTCAACCTATCTTGAGGAGTTTTGAATTTTGAATTAAGGTGCGAGATGTGGATAGAATATTTTGAGGATGACAAGTTTGATTTTGTGTGTTACCTCCAATTAGGCTAACCTAATTGAAGTTACACTTGATATGGATATATATAGTAGATTATTTTTGATATTTTGAGAAGTGAAGTGAGTGATGAGAAATAGATGAAATGTATGGTGTTCCACCTACATGTGTGTGATGTGATTGTGATCACAGTTGTCTAAATTGTGTGAATTCAGAGCAAAGTAGTTCATTGATCCAAATTAGTGCAAAGATTGATTTTGTACTTCATTGGAATTGTAATCCAACATGTTGTAGATGTAATTTTAATAGTTCAATAGGTTGTAAGCCACCCCTTCTATCTTCTATATTATTCTCTATAGGTAGTGATTCCACCTATAGTGATCATTTTTGCAATAAACTATATCTAGATATAATATATTATGAGCTAACACTCATCGTGGTATTTCCCATTTTGGGTTTTCCACGTAAAAATCCTAGTGTTCATGTGTTATGTGATGTTGTGGATGTTTTATTCTTTCCTTGCTTATATCAGTTGAATTTTCTTTGGTAATTGGATGGATAATGTTTGAATGGTTTAATAGAATACCAATTCACGCCCCACCCTCTTAGTATTCTGGGTGTTCAATAATTGGTATTAGAGCGTGGGTCATGGGTTCAAACCCCTCACTTACATTGGAGGGGATTGTTGCAAGGTGTGCACACTTGGTATCCTTGTGTTGTGTAACACAATGCTTGGGTTCGTGACGTGGCTTAACCACCTCCCATGGATTCATTAACTTTGGTGGTTGTATCAATCATTAGCAAGTTGATCTTTTGGTGCAACAACAACCGTCTATGCAAAAAATTTAACTTGTACTTTCCTTTCATAAATTTCTATGATAAAGTGAAAATTCTTAAGAAAATAAATTGCAAACAAAAGCCTTCTAACAGGGACCCAAAAAAATATGGGTTACAAGGGGAGTCTATTTTAATCACCCTCATTTTGGGTATTGAAACATGGATCCACATGATTTATATAATGTAAAATAAATTGATATACTAATATATAAAAATAAATAAATTCTAAAGCACATTCAAGAAATTAAATATTCATGATCAAGCTTTAATGATTTGTGAAAACTACAATGTAATAAGGGGTGGGAGAAATTTTGAGGAAGCACTCTTGATTTTTGATAAAAATATGATTTTGGGAGTTGAAAGGTAACTGATATAAGGTGGAAACCTTAGTCTCAAGTACCTCTAATGGATATTTGATTAGAATTAGGCTAAGAATTTTTAAGGTGACAAAGGAGGATGCATACCAACAAAATTTGAGTAAAATATATAAATGGTAAAATAGGGAATAAGCATGCTGACATAATTTTCACAACTCTATATTTTAGACATTAGGCCTTGGGTTGATATGTGACAACCATATGTTATGTCTACAATGGTAAGTTGGTTACAAACTTGGTCAAAGGAAATATGCATCCACCCAAGATGATTTCCACATAAACCAAACAAATAAATATACACAAACAAGTATTTGGGTATGTGCAGGATCATGATGGGCCAAAAAGTGGTGATATGATGGGTATGTGTAAAGTATGTGGTTGATGTTTTTTTTTACCCAAAATTGATGAAACGAAAAGGGTTTTAAAAGGAATTCTAAGCTTTCCACCAATATAAATTATACTTTACTGTGTAAAGATGGGGTTAGAAATCAAATAGGATAGATAAAGTGACAGCCAACACCTCTAAACTATTAACCTCATCCAAACAAGAGAATACAAACAAATAGAGATTTCAAAATGAAAGTAAATAAAATAAAGTACTCCCCATATTATAGTTGATTCCTTCTCTTGCTCTCCTATTTCTCCCTTTGCAAATATGCCCTCAGATTTGTAATGTGACTTGTGCAAATACCTGCAAATGATAAGTAGAAAGTTGGAGAAGAATAGCTGTTAGCCTGAAAATGGAGAAGGAAGGTTACTTTTATAGACAACCATTCGAATGGACGGTTGAGATTAATCTTCTA